>JBAMNC010001288.1:0-244104 GCA_037902135.1 Cetoscarus ocellatus
AAAACAGACATCTGAAACATTTTGAGAGAGCGTTTATATAAGGCATAAATAACAATGGCCACAAAGACTGGGCCCTGCAGAAGAAGACGACGTTACAAAATTGACATGAGTCTGTTTTTTAATTAAAAATTAATATCTCTCACTGAAGTTCAACATTCATGCCCTCACTCAAATGAAGTCTGTCACACATTCACATTTTAACATTTAGATTTAGTTTTTGTTAAACGTTAGCAACAAAATACAACAAAACTGACAGGAATGAGATGTTTCCTAGAGCAAACACAGCCAGCAGCACAGTCTTCACCGAGATCTGAAACAGGAAGTGAGGCACAGGTTAGAAAGTTCACGGATGATTAATGAAAAACTTTAAAACAAAACGTTCTCACACTTTCTGATCATGTTGTCTCTAAAAAGCCCAGAATGCATTTTCAGTGGCTGAAATGAGGATGTGAGGAAGACTATGCTGCTTCATTGTTGTCATCATGGAGCTTACAATGAGTGTCAGGACCACTCTTTAAACATAAATAAAATAAAAACTCTTAAATGTAATTTTTTAAGATTTATTTTTATTATCATTAAGTTTTTCATTTATAAGAAACCAACCTTTGATTAGTTGAGTTGAAAAAAACTTTAAACTTTACCGACCTGGAAACTTTATCCTGCATCTGCCCAGTGCCCGATACACTCACTGGCCACTTTATTAGGTACAATCTGCTGGTATCTCTCTTTTATGTCTTTAAGGTTTTTTGTTGTTGATGGAAATTGACTAAATAATTAATATTACTATAAATCAAAAGTTATAAATTGACTGAATTAAGACATGGCCTCTAAAGGATCACTAACTGATAGTGAGTCAAACAAACTGAAGTACAACATTGACAGACTGTTTGTACTTTTGCTCTTTGACATGATCACATCATATATCACTTAAATCACACTCACTGGCCACTTTATTAGGTACCCCTTGCCAGTACTCAACAATAACTGGAAACATCCCTCAGAGATGTTGGTCCACATCTCCATAATCACATCACACAGCTGCAGATTTGTCAGCTCCACATCCATGATGAGAATCTCCTGCTCCACCACATCCCAAAGGTGCTCTACTGGATTGAGATCTGGTGACTGTGGAGGCCACTGGAGTACAGTGAACTCATTATCATGTTCAAGAAACCAGTTTTAGATGATCTGAGCTTTGAGACATGGAGCTGCTGGAAGTCTCCATCAGAAGATGGTCCACTGTGGTCATAAAGGGATGGACATGGTCAGTAGCAGTACTCAGGTGGGCTGTGGGGTTTAGACCATGCTCAGGTGGGACAAAAGCCCCATTTCCACCAGAGGGTTCAGTTCGGTTCCTCTCGGTACGGCTCGCTTTTTGTGGCATCCATAGCCTAAAACCGGGACAGGACCCCTTATAAGCGAACCGTACTGTCCTACTTTTTGGGACCCTTCTGTTGGGGTGCCAAGCATACCGATCCGACCCCAGAAGGTGGAGCCAGAAACACTGCAGCCCGTTGATTGGTCGAAGGAGACATCACTTCCCGTGCGACAGCGGTAATAAAGAACAACACAGCCCCGCCATGTTTAAATCTCCACTCGTCTTTGTGAAGATAACTCTCAAGGCTTTTTTGTTTGGAAAATGGCATCAAGATCGAGCGTCCCATGGTCTACTGTGGAGGTGCAGACCTTCCTCAGTATTCTCGGTGAAGAGAATCGTTGCTCTTTGTTTACTGTGTCGCGTTTTCTTCTTCGTTGTATTTAATAGCCAGGTACACTGTGTCGCACTGCTATGACGTCATGCTATCGGCATCCGGCTTAGACGCCGCCCACCAAGTAGGGTACGGCTGGCTGTGGAAACGCAACCAGGATCAGGCTTCACCAATCCGGCCTGAGCCAAACCGTGCCGATCCTTACTGGACCACTTGGTGGAAACGGGGCTTAAGGGGCCCAAAGTGTACCAAGAAAACATCCCCCACACCATCACACCACCATAGCAGCCTGAGCTCACATACCTCTGACCTCTGAACTTTGGCGTTAACAAGGCATTTTCACCTGAAGCACTGCCACTTAGTGGATATTTTGTCTTTTTCAGACCATTCTCTGTAAACACTAGAGACGGTTGCACAGCAGTTTCTGGCACCAACCACTGGGCCAAAGTCACCAACTCACCTTTCTTCTTCATTCTGATGCTTGCTTTGAACTCCAGCAGGTGACCATGTTTACATGCCTAAATTGTTGAGTTGCTGCCATGTGATTTAGAAAAGTTTTGGATGTGTTTTTAAAATGTTTTTTATTCTGAATTTCCAGATTATATTCTGTTCTAAGATTTCTATTATTGCACGACTGTTTGGTTTTGTTTTGGCACCAGAGAAACTTTAGGTCTTTATGATGGCGCAGGAGTTTATTTCTTGTTAATAAGGAAATGTTAAGGTTAACCCCTTATTTCAGAATAAACTACATTTCCTGCTCAGATGAATTTGCACCTACCCGCCTCTCTGACTGGTCTGACTGGGTCCATGCTGTTGGTTAAACAGAAAAATCAGTTAGTCATGTTTCTTCATTAGTCTTATGCACAGTATCATCACAGTTTTGATTGTATCAAATCAAAAATCAACAGAAAATGAATTAAAGTCTTCTCACAGTTTAGTGAGCAGCATAGTTTGTGAACCTGGAAGACGGCCCTGAATAAAGGCATCCACACCGTGTAGCCAATCATAACAAATGTTGCCAAGGGCTGGGGGAGGAGCAGGGATGATTGGTACATGCCCTGGAAGATGGTGACCACTGCGGGCACACAGAGGGGTTACTGTGGTATCACTTTGGCTGGTGTCTGTGGTTGGTTCGGGTTTTTAATAAACACTCAGATCCAGACCAACCTGCTAGAATCTCTGTAGTTAGCCCAAGTCCAAAGTGGAAGATGTTAAAGATGTCTCTCCTGTGTAGAAACGTAAATAAGAACAATGTGTTCATGCATTTTAATCAAAATATAAACAAATATTCATCCAGCTGCTTCATCCTATGAATTAGAGGGCTGCATTGTGAGGGGGATCCTGACAGACCCAGCAGAAATCTTTTTCAGAGTTTTCCGAGCTGTCAACATAGAGAGAAACTCAGGCGTATCCACACAAGTGTCAAATCATATCAGCATTTCGTCCACACTGATAAGTTTTAGGTGCCTGAAAACAGGTCCCAGAGTGGATAAATCTGAAAACTAGGCTGTTTGTGAAGAAAATCATGATGAACAAAACAAGTTTCATGCTGTCCTTGTTGCCCACCTTATTTTTCACATTGAAGGTCTGAAGCAGCCATGTTGATAATGATTCTATGACTGCAGAGCACCAAGGAGAGAAAGAAAAACTCGAGGAGCTTTAAAAAGGTCTCCAAAACACTGCTACAGACAGTTCTTCATTACTCACAACTTTCTGCACGCTGGTGCCTCACAGCACTCAGCTGGTGCTCTTTTATTTCCCCCTCTACCTCTAAACAGCCCCAGTGGACCACTGCCTGCAGGCTACATGTTTAACACACAAGTTCTGCTGATCTACATGTCTGAAAACTGAAACAGAAAAAACACAAAGACAAGAGGGGCTTCAAAAGATACCAGTCTGCTGGGGTCTACCAGACCAGTTTAGGAGAAGTGAACACACACACACACACACCCAGCTGCCAATCTGCCAAGGGGGCCATGGCCCATGCTGTGATTTTTATTTTATTGTTTTTTTATTTAACCTTTATTTAACCAGGTTTGTCCCATTGAGATCAGCAGATCTCTTTTTCAAGGGAGACCAAGAATGGCAGCAAAACACAGTTTCATCAAACCGTCACTCAGACTCATACAGTACAAATGAAGAGAGGAATCAACCTTAAGTCATCAGACATTCAGAAAGTCTGGATTCCAAAGTTTTCACTGCAGATTTAAAGACATTCAGAGACACCAAGTTTTGCAGCTTAAATTCAGTCTGCAGATTATTCCATGTAAAAGGTGCTGAGAACCTAAAGGCCTTCTTTCCCAACTCAGGTTGGACTCTGGGAACAGCAAACTGCACAAAGCTCAATGATCTCAGGTTGTATAATCCATTCATCAAGATTAATAAAGAGGAGGGAAAGTCAGGAATTGTAAATGAACACATACCTACGGTGGCTGACAAGTCTAAACGGCGTACAACGGCTCAATGTATTTCAATAAGGGAAAACACATGCAGAGCAGGAACGCGCAGCAAGTTAGAAACGAAGCAAAGCCCAAAACCATCCAAACCAAAAGACGGGGCATAACAAATGTATTGATAGGACGGATGGCAGGAACTAACACTGCAACTGCAGCCTAAATGACTGGCGTTAGGATAGATTACACAACAGTTCGAAACCAAACCAAGAGAAAAATGAACAGCACAACAGGATCTCTTTAATGTGCACTGTGTAAATGATGAGCATTTGTTTAGATGTGTTAAGATGTTTGGACAATCATTCTCTCCACATCATCTTATTTGTGATAAACTCCAGGGGAGTCTATCCGTCCACTAAAGCTGAGTTTCCACAAAGCAGTCTGGTTTGGGACATGGCACAGGTGTGTGTGACAGAAATTACACAAATGACCAACCCATGCCATGGGTGGAGCTAAAAGTGCTGCAGTCTATAGATTAGTCCCAAAAATTGTTAAATCCGATGTCACAGCAGCTAAAATGAAAATACATACAAATAAGCCGTGGGTTTGGAGTGATTTGTTCGCTGCTGTTTCTGTAAAGAATGTCAATAGAAACAAGGCTCCACAGAGAACTGGACTGCTGAAGTCCTCCATTGTTGCCCTTTGTTTACAACCAATTTTCGTAGCTGGTGCGATCCCCTCTTTCCAGCTCACAGCCCCGCCCTCAAGTAAAGGTACAGCTGGTGGTGGAAACGCAATCGGGGGAACCGCTCCAAACCGTACTGAAATGTGCTGAACCAAACCAGACCACTCGGTGGAAACCAGGCAAAGGATATAGACTCTTAACCTGGCACACCAGATGGATGGTTCAATATATTCACCGGTCCATGTGGGAAAGAGCCCATAGAAAGTGTTTGAGGAGGGCAGAGCCTTTCAGAAGCATATCTGCCAGGTGAGTGGATGATTGCTCCATCAGTCACATTCATTACAGGCCATTTACATAATGTTGTAGCCCGGTGCTACTTCACTACAGAACATAGGTCACATGGATCTGCCTGATTACAGACAATGAACTAGAAAAGCACTCTGAGAGCGCAGACCTCGTCCGAGCAGCTCAGTTCCACCCATAAATTGTGATTTCCACCCAACATTATAGTCCTATATTTAGGCTATTTTATACACACATTATGGAATGAAAAATATCAATCCGCAGCAAGTGTGATTATTGTTGACATTATTGTTAAAGTGACCTAGTTAGTAGTGGGTCTTGTAACTTGTTGACTGAACCAATTTGCTGCTGCTTGTACAGATGTTGGTGTTGTGCTTGCTGCAGCGCTTCCAGTGGGCGATGTCACCAGCCTGACGGTCGGAGTAAAACCACGGCGCTTTGGTGCACAGCTCGTTCGCTCTATGTGGAATATGGGGGTTAGGTTTTTACACTAAAACACACA
Organism: Cetoscarus ocellatus; assembly: GCA_037902135.1. Classification (NCBI taxonomy): domain Eukaryota; kingdom Metazoa; phylum Chordata; class Actinopteri; order Labriformes; family Labridae; genus Cetoscarus; species Cetoscarus ocellatus. Next base: position 5,593 of record JBAMNC010001288.1, read on the forward strand.
CAGACTTCTGCTATGACGGACTATTTCTGTATTGACATTATCAGCAGCCTTGTTTCGAGTGATTAACAGGCACGTCTGAAGGGACAGTGAGCGAGCAGAGCTGCTGCGTATGTTTCTATATCGTTAATGGGCTCACAGTAATGTTACTAGTAGTTGTGAGTTGTAGAGGACTGGGATGTTTATTACAGTTTCAGGAGAGTCTGCTGCCTTAGTTTATCTTAGAAACCAAGGCTCCAGGAACAGAGCCGGGCTTTCTCCATTGGCAATTTCTTCCTGTCTGTGAGCAGAACTGCATGCACAGCTTTCACTGCTGATTGGCTGTTCTGTGTGCCCTGACTCTGCGTGTAACCAATCAGATGGTGCTGTGGGTGGGACAATGCTGGAGACAGAGAGGAGACAGCAGACGGAGTGGCGTGGAGAACTCCTCCCCTGGCATTGCAAGGGAAGCTGGGAAATGTAGTGACATAGGCTTGAAAAACTAGACGTCAGTTTGCAAATAAACTACAATTCCCATAATGCCTTAAATGAATGGGATTTGCCATTATAAACTTCAATGTTTTTTGTGATGTCAATCTGGATCGGATCAGCACCAAAATGTATTGGCTTCTTCCTTGGACCAAACCACAACTTTGGTAAAATTTTTGTGTAATCTTGCTAACAGACAAACAGACAAACAGACAGACTCTGGAGAAAACATAACCTCCTTGGCGGAGGTAATAAGGGTTGATCCAGCTGCTGCACTAGGTTAATAGACTCTTGGACAGTCCCTAACTTGTCTTTCAGAGTTCCACGTTAGAGCTGTTATGCACATGATAATTGTTCTATGTTCAGCACTCAGCAAACACACACTTACATCGAACACACCTGAGGGTCCCCAAGTCTGTAACTTAGTTACAGAATCAAGCTAACAATGCTAACATGTGAGCTTTTACCTTGGTGTGTCAGGCGGAGGTCTGAATGCAGCCACTATCGGTTGTATTAAAGAAAATATGAGAACAGTTTGGCCGAGGGCTGGATGACTACCTGCATTCTGCTCAAACAGACAAACACACACGTCACTGTGCCAGACTCAGGTGAACATCATATGATCAAATGCCTGTGAATGGTCATGTGTGTAAATCATACCGTGCTCCAGCCTCTCCTGTAGATAAACGGGAGGCAATAGGCTGCCACAGTCAGGGCCACAGTGAGCATCATCAGTCCCCGGTGAAGCTGCACACACACATGCACAAAGACAATTAGGAGGTGTTGTCTTCAGCTTTGATTGAACTTCACCTCAGAGCAAACAGTTTGGTCTGGTTCTAGTTCTACGGGCTTAGACTGCCTGAAGACTTGACACACTTGATATTCTGTTTTTTTGTCTTTGAGTTTTGTGTGTTTTGAGTTGACCTCCTGTTTTATCTCGTATTCCTGGTGCTTTTGTTTGATACCTTCAGCTCCACAAACTGCTGTCCCAACACAGCTGCTCTTTAAAAATGAGTCTGACGTGTGAACACACCCCATCAGCTCTTGGCCAGACTGTCAGTGTCTCTTTGGCTTACAGATGTTCTCCAGACATGTTTCCTAGTTTTTGCTCGCTTGCCTGCTTTTGAGATTTGTTTGGATGTTTGGATTTTGTAGCTCTGTCCTCACTGGAATCCTATTTGCCTTCTTGACTGCTTCTCTGTGAGCATCTACTGGAAGAATTTGACTGTTTTTTGGGACAGGCTGCACTCTGGTGTAGCATGAGTCTCAGAGCAAGAAGGCTGGTAGTTTGAGTCTTTCTACTTGGAGTTTGCATGTTCTCTGCATGTGTGAGTGGGTTTTGGGTATAAGTTCATGTGACCTGTTCAGGGTCGCCTGAAAGGTGTGGAAATATGTTTTTGGGAATCACTCTCTGCTGCATGAGTTTGCTCTAGATTGTTTTGATGTGTTTGTGAGTGTAAAAGTTACCTGGAACCAGATTTTCTGACCAAGAAGAGTTTTATTTTGCCAGTCATTTTTATAAAAGCTGGCAATGAAGGTACCAACACTTCCTGTTACCATCCAGGCCACCATCATGAGGACACCTAGAGAAGCAGAGGCACTTCATCAGTACATCACCCCCATAAACAGATTCAGGCCATAAAAACTGAATCTGTGGTCGAGTAACAAGGCTTTTGTTTTTGTGCAGAAGAAAAGAAAGTCATGGTCCAAAGTGTAAAAACATATGAACATTTAATTTACCATTTTATGAAAATGTAGCTTCTTTCTATTGTCTATGAAGGAACATCTGAGTGCGTCTAACAGCCTGACCCTGGACATCATTTATAGATTTTAACCAGATTAACACGTCTGAAGTTGACTGTCGGTCTGTAAAGAATGAGGGACACATGAAGAGTAAAATCATGCCCTGTGCATTCAACCTTTTCTCGAAACATAAGACATCACTCCACGTTCGTCAGATGGTAACCAGTTGGTTTCTAGATTTAAAAAAATCTAAACTAATTTCTTGTGAGATAGTCCAAACTGAACAAGTTTAAAAAAGGTTCAGTGACAGGTCCAAGTCTTTAAGATTATTCATTCTCACTGACATTCAGTTAACATATTTTCAGCTGATTATTGACGAATCTAAGACCATCTAACTACCAACATTTGCATTTATTCACATTTGTTAAAGGACATTTAGAAAGGTCAAGATGATTCTCAGCATGTTAATGAATCACTTTACCCACCGTGCATCTTCATGATCAAGGGTGACCGGGAGCCCCTCAGGACCTCCGGGGGTCCAGTGATGAGTTTACTCCGGGTGGAGATTAACGGCTGCTGCTTATGTTTTAGCAGTCTGCCTTGAAGATTAAAACAATTTTTATTCAAAAGATTTTTACAAATAAAACCATGACAAACCTGTGAACTATCTCTGTAATGTGACCTAAGTGGTCTGATTATAAGAAGCATCCTCAGTTCTCTAATCCATCCCTCCACCCATCCATCCATACATCCATCCATCCATCCATACACCTCTACTATGAATTCTTGTGTGTGATGTGTTTGAGTCAGGTTAATTCCTCTTGCCCACCCCCGCACCCCTAGTATTTTATCCATGTAAAGTCAGAGTAGGCTCATGTCTGAACACTGCAGCTAATTATCAGAGAAATTCACTGAAGCAAGTGGCGAGGGCTGATGACATCATCCTGTATGACCAGCGTGAACCACGAAAACAGAGACATGACAGGACGCTGCAGCGGCAGAAGTTTATCTGATTGTGATAGGCGGTGGGCCAAGGCTGCGTATCTGCTTTAGTTTTTGAAAATAATGATCTCCAGAGTGGGAGGACCTCAATTTTTAACATATTAAAACTTATTTTTTTCTGAATCAAATTCCGTTTGTTGCTACCTGAGATTTTTGCACATTTTTTTACAATCAAAGTTTAAAGTTCGGTAAAATTACAGGCAAACGCCGCAGCCTGCTAAGTCAGTTGAACCTATCACACGCAAAGCTACAGATCACCTGATCGTATTCAGCCAATCAGACGTAGCTCTGTGGAGAACGGCTGGTGTTTACAAGAATCAGCTGGAGGAGATGAATTGGAAACGGCGAGAATCCACTCGACAACGGACTTACAACCAGCAAAAGAAGCTTCTACATGTGGAGGTAAGTAGCCGATGGATGTTGTTGAAAGATGCTAACTATGCTAAACGCATGGCGACGTTGTATATCATCTGGAGGTAGCACTAACCGTTAGCCGCATGCGAGCTGTTGTAACACTGAAGAATTAGCACTAGCTTGTTAGTATCAAGCAAACATTAGATGTACAAGACCTGAATCGAAGTTCATTTTTATTGTTATAGTTTTTGACAACATTAATCTGTTAAGCCCTTGGAAAACGAGGGTCCCCAAATTGGGGAACTTTGAGAGGCAGTCGCAAACACAGCGAAAGATAAGGTGTTTATCACGACCCTAAATAGTGATGCTGTACATCAAATTAAACAGCAGAACCTGGGCAACAAGATGATATAAACCTTTTTAGACGGCATCAACACAACTCGAATAACAACCAAATGAATAACAACATATCAGAGATAGACCTTAGACTTAATAGACCTTGTGGTTGCAGAGGTATACCCATTTCATTATGGGTATGCAATTGCCGGGCAGAAAACTGAAAATAGACTCAGGCAACAAAGGGTTAAGGAATATGTTCTCAAGAACAAATTAAATGTTTGAAGAAAACCTAATGACAAGCGTTGTGTCAGTGTTGCTCCTGTTCATCTTAATTTCATGACATTAGTCCTCATGGCCTATAATGATATTGTGTTTCTAATTATGGTTTTTGCAGATGTGCTCCAATGTTGAAGAGATACTCCAGCAAGTTTTCTTGGTTTTGCACCCATGCCAGGAGTTTTCTCCACTGTTTTGCTGTTTTCTGATCATCTCCGTATATTTAAGGTTCTTTGAAAACCTTGCTCCACCTTCCTATTTCTCTCTGCATGTTTGATTCTGTGGTGTTTGTATGTGTTTGCAAATAAAGGTGCCTTTTCACTTCTGTGGGCTCCTTTTATTCTTGTTATATTTGTAAAGTTGCAGTTGCAGTCCCTGTGATAGGCCACTGTCAAGCTGGAATCGCAGCAGGTCGCTGAAATCTGAAGGGTAAAGTTTGCATATTTGTAAAGGACAACGTGTATCAATGAACATATACAGCCAAAGATAATTTTCATCTCCTGTCTCTTGGCAGACCAAAACCAGCCACTTATCACAATACTTTGTAAGATTAGTACGTCTGCAACAAACCTGGTTTTCCAGGTTAAATCCTTGCACTGTAAACATCAAGCTCCAGTAACTATTGAAATCTTTAAAAAAATCTCTTAAGTGTCAGGATTTGCATTAAACCTCAACAAATATGAACTATTTACTATTCATGAAACTCCAATTAAAGAAATATGTAATATTCCAATCAAATCAGAAATTAAATACCTAGGTATTCACCTTCAAGGGATCAAAAGATCAGCCAATCACTTGATATAGAAAATAAAATAAAAGAGTATAAATCCAAATTAAACTCAGGACATTAGTGAGACATACCAATACTAGGAAAAATGTTTTCAACAAAGATGGAATGTTTATCAGGATGGATTTATCCAGCCCATTCCAGTGCCATCCCCAATAAATTGATAAAATCTATTAACCAAATAAATTTAAATTCCTTTTGGAGGAATAGACCACATCATTTGAAAAAGGGTAGCTTGGTAAAAGATGTAAAGGATGGAGGTTTGAAAGTAATTGATTTTGATTGCCTTGATACAACCATTAAAATAAATTGGGTAAAATCTTGGTTGAAACATAGCATCATGTGTTGTTATATTCCTCATTGCCTATTTAAAAAATCTGGAGGTTACTGAACTTTCTTTTCAGGACGGACTTCAACATTGATAAATTGCTTATATCACTGTCTGGGGTCCTCAAGCAATCATTGTTGTATTGCAAATATGGCTAAGAAATGTTATATGTACACAATTCCCCACAAGCTTGCACTGTAGATTAACAGATGCATATTGTGTTTGAACAAGTCCTTGTTTTATGAAGGTTGGTTTGGGAGTAATATAAATAAAAATATATGTTCCATAGTTGATTTAATTGAATCAGGAGAGAATTTTCTAAATTATGATCTATTTTGTTGTAAACATATACAGCCCCTTAAAGTAAGACTGTTGATTTACATAAAGCACTGCCCCAGGAATTGTCTTTGTAACAAAAAATATGTTTTGTCCAACCTATAAAAACCGCAACTGGTCCCACTGTCACAAAGTTATATAATCATTTAATTAGACACTGTTTCACAGAATTCTTTTCCCAGGAAAACATATATATGCATGTATGTATATCAAAAATTTGATCAATTTTCAACTGACAGACTTAGATCAAATTACATGAAATTTCCTTTATCCCCCAAAGTTAAAGAAACACACTAAGAAATTAAGGATAACTTGTATCCCTCTAAGGATTTGCTCAGGCTGTGATTTGGTATTGATAATAATATTTGTACATTTTGAGGTAATGATACTAGGACTACGGACCATGTATTTTTTCCATGTAATGAGCTGAATTTACTTTGGGCTGACATTCATAATTGGATGAAACAATATGTTCCAGCTTTCTCAAATTCAATCTCAACAAACAATATAACCTTTGGAATGATCCTTCATGCCAAAAACAATGAATCCTGCTGCAATATTATTTTGTGTCATGTCCAATGTTTTATTCACAAAAATAGAATTATGAAGTAATTCCCCAAGTTTATTTTTTTGTAATTTTGTAATTTAAACTATACTTAAAGTCCCTCAAAGTCCCTTAAATTAATTAAAACCCCAACGCTATAGAATTATATGAATTGTTGAGCCACTGTCCTATAGACATCAATACATTATGAATATTCTGTTCCCTTAGGCAGTTATGCCAAGTTGGCATCCCAGATGTGTATTTGCCATGTTTGTTATGTACAAAGCAATGTTATTAATTAAAAAAATTATAATCTTTGCACTGCCTCTTCTGCCACAGTATTCTGCTATACTGACACCTCTCCACAGAAGCAAAGAATGCACATTTCTTTTCCATCCAATGTCTGTAAAAGGTATTACAGGACGTCTTTTTGGACCACATGCATACAACACTGTTTTTGTGATGTTTGCCAGTAAACAAGACATGCGGTACAAGTTGATTTTTTTTAACGTTAAGCTCATCACTTAGACACAAGATGAACAGGTGAAAGAAACAGGTCACTGGGCCTCAAATATGGGGAATAACCATATATTTATTACGTTAAAAATGTACAATGACATTTTGAGGACATTAATGTTACAGAAGACGCAGGGATGATGTTAAGGACTACATGTGAAGTGGTGATTTTCTTCCCTTTTATCAAGCTTAATAACGGAATTTGGAGACCGTTGACCTTTGTTTGATTTTAACTTTCTTTCATAGTAATTGAAACGCTAATCTATCGTTACTTTCGCAATGTGTTTCAGTTTTAGAGTGATCTTTACACGATTACCAGTCTGACTGTGGGAATAACTTCGGTAACTATTGCAGCAGCGGAGGCGGACTCTTAGCAGGCAAGCGCATTTCCAGGCGTCTCATTGGATAATAACCTCATCTACGTCATGCTTAGCGGACCCCGAACATGGCTGCCCGGTCAGTTTGCCGGAACGGATAAGTCACACAAAGTTGTCCATTAACAGAAAATGTGCAAAAAGCAAAGGTAGCAACAAATTTTGTTTCATTTGTTCAAAAATGTAGATGTTATTCACAAAAAATCAGGTCCTCCCTCGATGGGGATCTTTCAAATACATGATATCGCCACTCGGCCCACCACCTATGAGGAGAGTAACACAAACTCAAATGTGCGTCTGGACATTTTAAAGTGTTGTTCCCGCTACACATCATCAAAGTTCTGTGGTTCATCTGCTCCAAAATGATCACCACAGGGTCTCTCGCACATCCAAAGAGCTGCTATTGGATACGGAGATGAAACTCTGCAGCGTTCTTTCTCTGGTGTGTTCGTCGTGCACGTGGTTACGCTGCTTTATCTTCACCTCTGAGAGCTACAGTGGTCCTCTCAGCTCTTTAATCGATGCTGTTAATATGCTTTTTAACAAGTAACACTAAAGTAAGGATATAAATTGTACCTCCATTATTGTATTATGTACTCTGACTTCCATCTCATATATTTGACGTCGTGTGCTGCCTGATGGTGAACCCCCAACACCCCTCCACCACTTCCTCCGCGTCCAGCAGGACTGGCTGGCTGGGCATTATCCAATAACAGGGTTGCATGTGTGAAAAGAGCTTGTGTATGAGTATTTAAATACTCTCTTACCAGACTCAGTGTTTCCACTGGCTAAAAACAAAAAGTAGGGTCTGTCCAGATCAAAGCGTGCCTCCTGATTGTCCAGTACGACCGGTCGACTGAACCTGCACTGAATTACTTCATCTGCCAGCCGCCATGACACCAAAGAGAGACCGACCTGCAGACACACAAAAGGAGGCGTGTGATGGTATTTCATTTACAAACATAAAGCTGGAAACAGCAGGAGACACACTTAGCTCTTTACTCCCACTTTAACTCTGACATGTATTGTTTATAGAGGGTGGAAGACAATGTCACACCAACAGGTTTGTAGACTTATCCTGACACGCCAAACGGACAGTTCCACATATCCGTCATGGAAATATTTCACTAGTCCATCTGGAGAAGAGTCCATAGAAAATGTTTTCAGAGGCACAACCTTCAAAAACAACTGCAGCTGGTAATTAGACAATCGTTCTGCCAGTCACACTCATCACAGACCAATCATATCAAGCCAGAGTATGACGTAGCAGCTAGACCCTGTTGTTAGCCGTTAGCTTAAACTACATTTCAGTCCTTAGACTATTGGCTTACATTAAATTATACCACACAGATGTATCATTTATGTCACATCACTTATATGTGACATGAACCTCGTCAACAACAATCCCCACCAAGTAAACTCCTGAGGAGAGCAGATTTCACCAGGTATCACTGAGTAACCACGACTCCAGGCTACCATACTACCGACATCGTTCGCACAGCATTTTCTCATCTCTCCCAGTTTCCCAGCAGTGATCCCCAGTCAGGAGAAGAGCAAAAACATGACTTCCTGTAAGAAAAGCTTAAAGTGACGTTCTTTGCTTCTCTTGTAAAAAAGAAATTGCATCCATTTCTGATAAAACTGCAGATATTGCCGCATCCACGGAGACCGCTTCAGAAGCCGCCGTTGTTTTCAAACATGCAGTCATTTCCCTTCAGCCTTGATGAAGCCGATGCTTTGCTTCATCGTTTTGGACCTTAAACAGGTGGTGTTAATAAGTTCATTACAAAAGAAATAATAAGTTAATTACATTGACCTACACAGACCCAATTCAGTCATATTCAATTTAGGAAGTCTGCAGGGAGCGTTCGCCATAGTCACATTTAATAGATGTAGCAGCGAGTAATTACAAGTTATTACATCCACAAATGGTAGCAAAGTGAATTTTACCTTGTCTATGTATTTTACCTTTAACATTCAGACACCAAGCCACAATCTTTAATTTAAAAACCAAACAAAGAAAAACCTCTTTATGATAAAATACAATCTTTAATGTCATCACCTGTGTCTCACCCTCAGGAACAGTCCGTCCATGGGCCACGGCAGCCCCCACAAATACTCTCTCACCTTCTCTGACGCACAGGTATACGTCATCGTTACCCTTCACATAAAAGGACAAAGACATGTGAGAATATCATCATCATGATGTGGAACTGAGGTCCATGAAAATGAACATTTCTGCAGATTGTGACAAAGAAGAAGTTTGTCTCATAGCGTTAATTTTGGGAGGGGGATCATCCATACATACAGCAGATACTTTCAGGTTATATGGATCAGTTAAGTCTGTTAGACGATGTAGACTGTTTAAGAGCACCAAGGACTCACTCACCATCCACGAGTCCAGAGACAGAGCGAAGGAGACATATCCATCTGCTGGACCGCTCAGCTCAAACATCATAGACTGCACAGGACAAAAAGAAAGGTTTTATACCACACTGTAACAGTTCAGAGACAAGATAGTCCACTTAGATTAAGAATATGTCTGCAGCAGGGCCACTTTGGTCACCAGGAGGGCCACACAAGAGCAAGTCTCTCAGCCGGGGGGCCAAATCATTCAGAGTATCATGTTACACTCAATGGGACGTCAAGTTCTTATAAATCTACCAAGAAGGCAGAATTCAGAGGACATTTTCAGGACATTTGTCAAGATGTAGAGTTTTAACCTTTGATGCAAACAGTGATGTTTGATTTAATAAGATACATAAAATTCTGTTGAAGGTCCTTTTTCAGTGAAATGAAGCAATTATAAACCAGTTTTTAATGTGAGTAACATTTTTAAATGCATGTTTAAGGTCTTTCTAAAATGGATCACATGAACAATTAAAGACGATAATATTTAAAAATTGACTGAATACAAGAACATAAAACAACTGTGAAAATCCTGAATTTATGACTTTCACCTGCATTTCATCACTTTGCAGAGAACTACGGTGGAAATTCCTTAATGGCAGATATCTCTCTCTTTTTTTCATATTTACATTTTTCTTTAATAAACAGACATTGACTCAAGGGCCACACAGAGACTTGAGGGTCACATGTGGCCCCTGGGCAGCGAGTTGCCCATCCCTGCTCTACAGTTATTATTATTTCATATTATTCGATTTTATTAAGTCAGTCAGTATAATGAGTTTGCAAGATTAAAAGCATCTGTGAGGTGACTGAACGTACCTCATTAATTTAACCACTAGAGGTCGCTGCAGTGTGTCAGTGTGTCTGCTGAATGAACGTCAGCGTCTAAACACCAATCAAACACTCGGCCTGATGCCTCTGATGACAGCCTCTCCACACCATCACAGCTCATCTGCATTCAGACTGAAGGTCAAAGGAGATGATCGAGGCTAAGTTCACATGTGGATTCATGAAGTTCTCACTGGAGAGCTAACAGACAAATAAAAACATCAGCTCTGTAAAATAAGATGAAACCCACCAGTAAGGCCCTGCTGCGCAGATTTTTTGGCCAAAAAAACCAAAACATATTCTCCTTGTTCAGTTGCCTCATTTCAGCTGAATTAAAGAAAATGTGCAAAAATGTAAATGTAAAAGGATTTCCTGAAGATGTATGGAAGTAAATCAGAAAGTGACACTGCATTAGCTGAGTCCAGTTATGATATCTTCAGACTCTTATATTGATGGTTGTGAACATTCATCAAACAGAAACATGTTTGTTTGAATAACATCAAACTGTTTTGATAAAAAAAATGTTCACATACAGTCTCCATATCAGCCGCTGTTGGCCTCCTGCTCTCATGTCTGTTAAGTTATATTATTTTAGTTCTAGTTTAGTTTAGCCCTTTTAAGCAGCATTTTAGGATTTTTTTTTTTAATACAACAGCTCGTAAATTTTGAAATTCAGGGCACTTCAGATGCACTTTATGTTGTAAAGTGAAATGTTTAATTCTCATATGCATGCGTTCATCTTGTTTTAGATATTTATCTAAAAAGCCATTTAAATGCCTCTAGACTTTGAGACCTAATGTCAGGTCACACATTGAAAATGATGTTAAAACCATTTAATACAATTTGGTAAATTTTAGACACATAAGAAAGTTTCTCTCCATGGACGCTGCAAAGATCTTTATGCACTTCATGGTTCTTTTTCATATTGCACAACATGTTGGAGACACATCTGTAAAAAAGAGCTTAAAGACTCTGGATGAAGACTCTCTGCAAGATCATCCCTGAAGGATTTTGGAGAAGCATCATCTTCAGAGCTCTGAACGTTTTAGATTATATTTGTGTCTCATGTTTAAGACCTGAAATTGGCCTTTCCTGTATTGCGTGAGTTTGTCAACCTCCACTCAGAGGCATCTATAAAATCCACAAGAATCTCTTCAACAAGACTGTTCTGGATTGTTCCACTGCTCTGCTTTAGGGCACTCAGCTTTATCTGTGAAGCCAGGAGTCAGTGGGACGTCCTGCCTGAGAGCATCAAGACCTGCAACTCAATCTGCAGTTTTAAAGACATGGTGGAAAATCTGCTAAAAGATGCTCAAATTTGTAACCACTGACTTGATATCCATATTCTTCTTCTTCTTCTTCATCTCATTATTATTATTACAAAACCCAAAACCAGTGAAGTTGGCACGTTGTGTAAATCGTAAATAAAAACAGAATACAATGATTTGCAAATCCTTTTCAACTTATATTCAATTGAATACACAGCAAAGACAAGATATTTAATGTTCGAACTGAGAAACTTTATTTTCTTTTGCAAACATTCATCAACTTAGAATTTAATGGCAGCAACAAATTGCAAAAAAGTTGGCACAGGGGCATTTTTACCACTGTGTTACATCGCCTTTCCTTTTAACAACACTCAGTAAACGTTTGGGAACTGAGGAGACCAATTTTTGAAGCTTTTCGGGTGGAATTCTTTCCCATTCTTGCTTGATGTACAGCTTAAATTGTTCAACAGTCCGGGGTCTCCGTTGTTGTATTTTACACTTCATAATGCGCCACACATTTTCAATGGGGGACAGGTCTGGACTACAGGCAGGCCAGTCTAGTACCTGCACTCTTTTACTACGAAGCCACGCTGTTGTAACACGTGCAGAATGTGGCTTGGCATTGTCTTGCTGAAATAAGCAGGGGCGTCCATGAAAAAGACGTTGCTTGGATGGCAACATATGTTGCTCCAAAACCTGTATGTACCTTTCAGCATTAATGGTGCCTTCACAGATGTGTAAGTTACCCATGCCTTGGGCACTAATACACCCCCATACCATCACAGATGCTGGCTTTTGAACTTTGCGCCTATAACAGTCCGGCTGGTTCTTTTCCTCTTTGGTCCGGAGGACACGACGACCACACTTTCCAAAAACAATTTGAAATGTGGACTCGTCAGACCACAGAACACTTTTCCACTTTGCATCAGTCCATCTTAGATGAGCTCGGGCCCAGCGAAGCCGGCGGCGTTTCTGGGTGTTGTTGATAAATGGCTTTCGCTTTGCATAGTAGAGTTTTAACTTGCACTTACAGATGTAGCGACGAACTGTAGTTACTGACAGTGGTTTTCTGAAGTGTTCCTGAGCCCATGTGGTGATATCCTTTACACAGTGATGCCGGTTTTTGATGCAGTACCGCCTGAGGGATCGAAGGTCACGGGCATTCAATGTTGGTTTTCGGCCTTGCCGCTTACGTGCAGTAATTTCTCCAGATTCTCTGAACCTTTTGATGATATTACGGACCGTAGATGATGAAATCCCTAAATTCCTTGCAATAGCTCGTTGAGAAATGTTGTTCTTAAACTGTTGGACAATTTGCTCACGCATTTGTTCACAAAGTGGTGACCCTCGCCCCATCCTTGTTTGTGAATGACTGACCATTTCAGGGAAGATGCTTTTATACCCAATCATGGCACCCACCTGTTCTCAATTAGCCTGTTCACCTGTGGGATGTTCCAAATAAGTGTTTGATGAGCATTCCTCAACTTTCTCAGTCTTTTTTGCCACTTGTGCCAGCTTTTTTGAAACATGTTGCAGGCATCAAATTCAAAATGAGCTAATATTTGCAAAAAATAACAGTTTACCAGTTCGAACGTTAAGTATCTTGTCTTTGCTGTGTATTCAATTGAATATAAGTTGAAAGGGATTTGCAAATCATTGTATTCTGTTTTTATTTACGATTTACACAATGTGCCAACTTCACTGGTTTTGGGTTTTGTATTATTGTTGTTATTATTATTATCATTATTATTATTATTATTGTTATTATTATTATTATTATTATTATTATTATTATTATTATTATTATTAATTCACTGATTTTACTTTGAGTAATCTGTATCTGTGGGTCTGAGATGTACTTTGTTGTGCTGCCATGTTTTATGATTTATGGTCTGGTGCTTTTTACTTTGAGACCTGCTGAGGGACTGCAGATGTAAATGTGTCACATCTCCTGGTTAAGCTAGTCCTTTTTCTATCCGCCTCATATTTCATGTCTAGTCATTTCCTGTTTCCTGCACCTGGTGATCCTTGTTTGTTGGGCCATTCCTCGTGTATTTAAACCATTCACTCCCTGTCTTCTGTGCGAGATCGTGTTGTTTCCCTAGTGTGCATCCTTTCGAGCATTTTTCTGTCTGACTCCTCGTGATTCCTGACCTGCTTCCTGATCCTCAGTTCCTGATTTTGCCTGCCGATTTTTGTACCTTTGCCTGATCATTTGGGACATGGGAACTAGAGGTGCTAAACCTGAACTTACTTGTGTGTTTGGGCTCAATCCTGCACCACTCTGTACGTCATTAAGACAGTTTATCAGTTAAATGATCTAAACAGCAGCAGATGTACCTGACGTGACTTTTATTTTTCCTGTGGCCATGTTGTTTATAGTTTTGGCCACTCATCACTGCTTTACTGATAAACTGGACATCAGGATTTTTCTTGTCTGAATTTTGCTTATTATTATTTTTTTCTGTCCTTAAAATGCTGCTTTGCTAAATGTAGTGCTATGCTTGTGATGTGTTAAGGTGAGGTTTGAAGAAGGTCTCAAAAATGTTCAGACTTCATGGTTTAGCAGCGTGAGGCTGGCTGAAGGACACCTACTGATACAATTTCTAGGAGTGAAGTTGTCTAGGATTCACTCAAAGGTTATTCATGTCTTTATAAAAATGAAGCAGAAAATGAAACAGGCGTCAAACCATTGGACTCTCTTCAGTCACGGACAAGAAGAAGCAGCGAGGATCTTCTACAGGATCACAGCCAGGAGGATCCAGCAGGCAGGATTTTGATTGGCCACATCCCTCTGAGGTAAACTGAAGGTACATGTGTGATGAAGTTAGTAGATTAGATTAGAAAGAACTTTATTAATCCCTTGGGAAGACTCCCTTGGGGAAATTAAGATTCCAGCAGCAGCATTATGGCAGAGAAAAAGATATATAAGTAAGAAAGACATACATAAAAAAGAAACACTCTAACCACATGGACATTAATCAGTAACAGCATATTCTGGCACAATCAGGTGTTTAATGTGAGACTCACAGGCCCGGGCAGGATGGAGGGGGTGGTTGTGTGAGATGAAGGAGTCGGGGTCACTGGCAGCGTTGCATTAGGAGTATAGTTGACGTCATGGACGACTGGTCCAGGCACCTTCACCCAAAACTCCGAAAAGCTTTGGATGACAGTCACACTGGAAAATATGAGCACAGGAACACACACATTGTTACAACTGAAGAAAGTTACATGTCTAAATACTCCACAAAGAAAAGTCACCTCATTGAGCCGAAGGGGACAAAATGGACAAGAACATTACTGATTATAAACCAGCTGGTTATTAGCCTCTGATGGAGGCAGTCTGCACTTGCCCTGGGTGTCTGTGATCAATCTTACCACAAGAGAGAAGGGTTTGGGCTCAACTTGTAAAAAACAAAACATTGACTCTCCCCTTACTCTCAATATCCAAGTGGTAAATGAACTTGGTTCTTTTGCTGCCATCTGACCACACGAAAGCTCTGCCTTCATCACTCACACTCAGTGAGGACCTGATCCAGCTTCGTCTTAGGTAGCAGGAAACAAAGCACAGACACACTCACAGGGCTCCTGACCCCACTGAGTCCACATGCCCCCCTCTCACCAGTATTACACTCTTGATACTGCATCCACACAGCAAATTGGGGGTCGACCCTTCCCGACATTCTATCTTAGTGATTGGGCTGGCCCGATTTGGGCCGCTCACAATTGTTGTAGATTGCAGCTTGGCTACCTGATTACATTGAATCAGGAGGATCCAGCCACTGTGCAAGGTTATCAGAGGAGAGCTCAGACTGTAAGACAGATGCATGGAAGAGGGACCTTCAGTCTGAAATCTCTGATAAGAAAAGATGCTTGAACCAGCTCACACAAAATCAACACGAGCTGGAAACTGCTGCAACTCTAACGGTGAATCATACGATGTGACGTCAGCTCATCTACATCAGAACAACAATAACAGACCAGAGATCTGCGTCAATGCATGAAGCTAGAGGGACATTATTTCACTGTGTTTGGCAAAGCAGGAACATTGAAATGTTTTGGGAAGAGGTACAAACTCTTTCTGCTTCAAACCCAAAGAAACATAATCAGCAGAATAAATGAGCATTAACTGACCCGAGATTGCTTTATAAAAAAATGTTGAACATTTTTCCATGATAGTGCTATAGACCCACTCCCAGACGTTGCAAAGGCAGATGATTGTCAGCCTTCCTCTGAAAAGATATCACCCAAATAGCTAAAGGCTAAACAGCAGAAGTTTGAGAGTATATGAGAACCATTTATGAATTAAGTCAGAAATCTAGATTTATCAGTCCAATCAAGTAAATGACCTGGTGCAGGTGGACAAAGCAGCTCCCAAAATCATGGAAGTTTTCATTAAAACTTTTGATACAACTACAACTTTCATACTTTATTTGGTATGCATTGATATTTCTATTATTGTATAGATTACATTTTTTATTTTAATTATGATGTGAGAGGTCAGTTTGCTTTGTTTTTGTTAGTTCATTATGGCTGCTTTGACAACTCCTGACTTTCTCTACTGATAAATATCGCATCATGGTATGCACTATCAGTGAAAAGCTGTATTATATGATGCTAACATCTAAATGTAAATACTTATGTGGAAACAAAAACTCACAAAAACTGAACCTGGTTTACAGAATCCAGAGGAACGGTCCAGATGACGGTGACCTCTTCCTGCTGGACATTACTCGTGTGGCTCACGGCTGAACCCTGAGGACACACACACAGCAACATAACTCCACAGTTTCTTTGACTATTTGCTCCGTTTCTGACATTTTACACAACAAGAACAACAGGCAGTGAGATCTAATCCTGAAGAAGCATTTGTTCTAACAATTCATGCCATTATAATATCAAAAAGCAGTATCATACATCACATTTTCACTCTGATAGCTTAAGGCTTAAGATAAAAGAAAAATAGTCTTTCGGTCACGTTTCACAAAATAAATAATTTTTTGTATGAGATAAAAGAATATGTGTCTATAGCTGTCTACACCCCTCACCACAAACATGAGAAAAATCCCCTCTCTCCCTCCGTTTAATGCTCGTTCTGTAAGACAGTGCGTGCTCAAACAGTCACTGACACCATAAAGGAAACCCTCCCAGAGCCAGATGTTGGTTCAGCCTGCAGCCGCCTGCAGTGGAAGGATATCTATGGACTTGTCTATATAGTAAACACTAGAGCACAGTGCTGTGCTGGAAAGCCAAAGCCACGACTACTTCCTGAGAGTCAGACAAAGCTCTAAAGATCTACATTAAAACAGACTGTTCTGAGCAGGGCTGAAGTAGAGGGGTTTGTAGGCATGCCAAAATAAAAAATCTGAGAGGAAATTTCGGCAAGAAACTTTACAGAACAAACAAAAAATTAATTATGTAGATAGATAGATAGATAGAGAGACAGAGAGACAGATAGAGAGATGGACAGATAGATAGATGGATACGAGTATTGATCAAATAAATAAATATAAAGATAAAAAATAAAATAAATTGATGGATAAATATATAAAAAATACACATAAATATTATTTTAATATATACGCTATAATATATCTGGGGACGCCAAGGACCAGAGTGAACTTGTTAAAAAGGAGTAAAATTGGGACCTTTCCAAAGAATCCAAAATAATTAAAATATTTCCACCATAGACATGAATTTAATCTATCTGGAATAACTTTATGATTTTTTTTTTTTTTTTTGGGGGGGGAAAAACATCTGCCCTGATGTCACTGTTTTCTCATCAGTGTTCAGCTTCTCATGTCGTAGTTCGCTGCGTGTGTGTGTGTGTCTGTGTGTGTAGGTGGGTGTGTGTGTGTGTGTGTGTGTGTGTGTGTGTGTGTGTGTGTGTGTGTGTTCACGTTCACCTCAATGTGGTTACAGGTGAGCAGCTGAGTCCTCGTTGGATCAGTCAGGGTGAAAGTTCCCGCCACAGAGGTTTCATCCTGACTGGCTGAATCTCTTGCTTGAAGCAGGAAGCCCACAAAGGGTGAACTTCCTGATAAAGTGACTGGAAAAGATATTAAAGAATTTAAGAACAAAATCATGTCAGTGCTCTTCAGGACTACATTTATATTTAGATACAGATGCAGCCACTTCAGTTTTCCCCTTCCAGCCAAGTTCCAGCCACTGGTCCCAGTAACAGTCCCAATAAAATGACTTTTTGTTGTTGTTTTTGTTCTCAATATCAGTACATTGTGGCCTTTTTCCTGGCTAAGCAAAATGTCCATATATATATTCTATAAAATATGGGGGTAAGAGTTACATGTTTACAGGTAATTACATGGGATCTCATAACAAACATTAGGGATGGGCAGGTCGGAGCACTTTCCTGCCATGGACCAGCCAAGACTCTGCCAAGGACATCAGGGAATATTTAAGTGGCTCTGTCAGCACAAATAGACTTTTTATCGGGTTTCTGGTTGCAGAGTTTTACCTTACTCTTATAACATTTGTAATTTATGTATTTTTTATTTATAACTCATAATTAAAAAAAATCGTAATTTCCACAACTGCCCAACTTTGGATCAATAAAGTACATCTATCTACATCTATCTATATATCTAAATTATGAGGAATACATCCTCACTGGCCACTTTATTAGGTACACCTTACTACTTCTTTGGACCTTCTTTTGCCGTCAGTACTGATTTGACTCTTTGATTCATCAAGGTGCTGGAAATATCCCTCACAGATTTATACTGACAGGATAGCGTCACACAGTTGCTGCACATTTGTCAGCTGCACAAACAAGGTTCACATCAACTGTTCCACCACATCCCAAATGCTCCACTGGATTGAGATCTTGTGACTGAGGAGGCCACTGGAGTACAGTGAACTCAGTATCATGTTTTGTGTGAGTGACAGTGACAGTGAGTGCACATTGTCACATTGTTACCGAGGATCTGGTCTCCGGGGCTGTACACGGTGGTGTTGACTGTGAGCTTGTACGGACTGGGAGTGTTCTGACCACTGACTCGATGGCCAGGCTCCAAACTGCTGCAGGATTCGGTGACCCGTCCGTGTGCAAAACTTTCTGTTGGCACCCACAGACAAAGCAGAACAGCCATGAGAAGAGGACAACGAGATCCTGCAGGAGACATTGTTCCTGGACGTACTGTAGCTGCCAAAGTCTGAAATAAAGAAGAAATCAAAACTTTATTTAAATACAGTTTCTTCTGCTTCTCTCTGTTGTTCATCTGTTGCATTCAAACCCACTCCAGGACTTAAAGTGTAATCCTCAAATTCAGTCAGCTGATGATACCTAAAACCCTGATAAAGAGTGATCCTGCATCTGAGAATCACCATTTTTCTGTTCAGGATCAAATTCTCCTGTTTGCTTTGTCTTAATAAAACTGTCTTTTCTGAATCGGGTTGTGTCGTTCATTAGCTTCAACAGGACTACATGCTGCTGTACATGCTTTGGTTTCATCTTCAGGGGTAACAGTGGATCAGTAAGGACCCACATGCATGACAGACTCAGTCCAATCTCAAAAGCCTTTAATCAGGTACAGGTTTGGTACACATAAAGAGCAGTTCGATAATCAGGCAGAGGTATAAAAAACAGCAGGCAAAAGGGAGGTCAAATTATACTAATGAGGATCAGAAACACAGAGGGAGACACGAGGTACAACGACAATCAGGCAAAGAACCAGAGAGGGAATGGGGTTTCAATACACACAGGAGGTAACAGACACATGTGACACACAAAGAAACACGGGTGCAGGGCATTAGTGATCAGGGAGATGCAGAGAGGAGAGAGCGGGAAGTAAGACCTGGAATGAGAAACAAGGGTGAGACTTTCAAAATAAAACAGGAATGACAAGACATGACACATGAGGAAGAAACAAGAAGAGAAGTTAACCAGGGGATGAAACAGTCATCAGTTGAAGCCCTTTGACTCACATTGGGATTGTTGGTGTGGACGGCCTGCTGCTGTGGACCTACAGAGCTTCAATTATGTGGCCATTCCTTTACCTCCATTCTATTATCATTACAGTTCAAGATATTAACTTTAGAGAGATCAACAAAATTAAATACATGGTAGTTCCTGCAAACAGCACACAGTTTGACCTTGACAAACAATCATGGATGACCTGCTGTTGTGGACCTGCTCCACTCCATGAGCTCTATCCTACATCAACCATAAACAGAAATGATATCATTGAACATGAATTCATACTTTTAGACCAGTTAAACCATTTTAATGGCAGTTCAGCTGGATGCTGCTATATTAATCAACATCATTCCTCTCCAGATTATATTCATTATAGATATTAATGTTAATATTAGACTGATCTCTCTATCAATGGTTGTATTGATCATACATCCATAGTAACTTTCTTTACAACCACATAGACATGAGGTCCCTCTTGAAAATAGATGCCTCATCTTGAGGGACTTACCTAGAATAATCTCTATTCAGCAGAGACAAATATGATGAGGACAGATTATGATTGGCCCATGGATCTGTCACTACCATCAATTTTTACTTCAGTCCCTTTGTCTCTGTCCACCTGCCCTCCTCCACCCACACCCCCAACACAGCTTCAATGGATGGCTGTTAAGCATGGTGGATTTATGTTGGGTTTGGATGTGTGTATATGTGTATATCCATATTTATATATGTATTATATGTATATATGTGTATCTATAAAATGAAGAGTATGACTTCAGCCTGCCTGTTGTAAAGTGCCTTGAGATATCACGTTATGAATACAAAGAATTATTGATTGATTGATTGATTGATTGATTGATTGGTTGATTGATTGATTGGTTGATGATCCCTTTCAGGGTCGTAGGGGCCTGGAGTCTGTCCCAGCTGACACTGAGGGAAAGGTGGATTACACTCAGGAAAAGATGCCAGCCAACCACAAGGCTGACATATAGACAAACAGCCACTCACACACACACCTAATAAGGGCAATTTAGAGTCATTAGTTTTTCTAACAAGCTTGTTTTTGTCACGTGGGGGGAAACTGGAGCACCCAGAGCAAGCACGGGGGAACATGCAAACTCCACGAGGAAAGGCCTCGACCGATCGAGGGGTCAAACCAGCAACTTTTTTGTTGTGAGGCATGAGTGTAATTACCTGCTGGACCATCGTGCAGCCAGACATTACAGGCATAATTAAAAGTCTGTTTTGTACACTCTGAGTCATATTCTTGCATTAAGTCGATGTTTTTGACAATAAAAAACAAAAACAAAGAATTAAAAATATATACATGAACCAACAGTTTGCTATGATAAATGTCAAATCCCTAAATCTTAATTGTAAATGATCTTTTACAGTTTCCTGTGCTGTCCATCCCAAAAGGTGACCAGGCCCTTTTTGTGATCCACCAGATATTGACTCAGGTTTTGAACCAACATCTAAAAAGAGTTTGTGGATGGCAGACCTGATAACAGTTGCCAAAGTCCATATTTGCTTAGCACAGTAATAAAACAAATATAAACATATCTAACAAGCCTTGAAACTGACCTCACATATTTAAAGGGAATATTTGTTGTATAATTACCATTCCCTTCCTGTCTGGGCCTGATCAGAGCATCATCAACTTAACTGAAATAAACACTTTCAATCCTAAACAGAAAATGCGAATCACTGTTATACGGCATGTACCAGAAAAATAGGGACCATAGTCATGTTTGGCAAGACTGTAATTGACAAATGTGACACCTGACGGGTGAATATGAGACTGGAAACAACATCCAAGACTTATTGTGGAAACAGTAAGGTTATTAAGTAAGGTTATTATGAGGAACTTTAAATACATTAATGCACAGAGGTAATACATTACATTTCTGTCATTAAAAGGTATGAAATCCCCCAAAGGCTTGTCCCAGTCAAGACCTCTTTGGTTTGGGTTTAATCAAAAAGAGGGAATAATGTGATTCACTGATGGCTGAAAAGTTTTTTAGGTAGATCTCCCATCTTGATAATCAGCACCACTGATACATTACAAAAAATACTCTTGAAGCTGAACTCTGACAACTGAATCTTACATTTAAAAGAAAAAATCTTTTACTGGCAAAACTGAGGGACAGCAGGAATAACAGAATTCTTTAAAAACCCTATTTTTAAATCCAGATTTCTAACCAAAAGCTGAATGAATCAAAAAAGAAAACTTTGAAACAAGAGTAAGAGATCAGATTTTACTCACCGTCTGCTGCTGCACGAGGAAAAACAGCTTCAGCTGTGAGGAATCATTTCCAAGCCAGACTGTATGGATATAATAATCCGTGATCTCACATTACTTCCCATTTGTGCACGTGTGTGTGAGTGTGTGTCAGAGTCTTTTATCAGTTTATTGCTGCAGCAATTTAACAACCAATTCAGGACAGTTTATGACTTTATAACTGAGGGCACGTTGTTTAAATCATTTATTCAAACACTTTTGTCTGGAAGTTTTTTTGCTAAAGAGTCAGCCTGAATCTTTTATTTTTCTGAATGTTGTCTATATTTTACCTAAAATAACATTTAATTATGACAAACCAGAATGCTATTACCCAACATTTTAAGTGTTAGGGTAACCAAGAGGGCCACATTGACTCAGTCACCAGAAATTTGAATGATATATATATATACACAAGACTTTCAGAGTATTTACTGGTTATCAAAGGTTTAATTTGTTTTTATTTTATCTTAATGTTACAACCTTTTGAAAATGTCTCAGGGAAAACTAAAGGTTTAACATAAAGGCTTTTAAATAATACCAAGTAAAGAAAGAATGAACTCCCTAAAATCTCTTCATGAATGAGGTTCACAATTTATTGACAAAATGAAAAGCATGTTTGAACAGAAATAGCGGTGGGCAACAAAGTTTTTAACCCTTTAGGCGCCAAAGTCGCAAAATTGCGACAAGCAACATTGCTGGATGAAACAGGCCATAGCTGCATATATAGTGCTGAATAGTGTTACCACTTTTCACCAGGAGATAGTGGACATGTGTCACTTTAATCTGATGAGCATTTGTGGGTGTGTTTCTATTCAAAGTTTTGGTGTAAACTTAGTTTGAAACACACACACCAGATCGGGGAGACGCGCGAGTGGCTGTAAAGTGGAGCAGAGGGAGAGACACGCACAGAGAGAGAGAGAGCGATATAGAGAGTGAGTTAGAGTACTGACAATGCTGAGAGTACTTCGTCAAGTACTGACTGACTCTAATTCTGAGGATATTTACCCTCTGAGATGTCGTTCAGTCATCCAGTGAGGACGAAATTGGCGGCGCGTATGCGCGCAGCGGCACCGGGTCCGTGCACCATGACAGTCCCCAAGCAGCACATACTGAGGCCGATGCTTTGCCTCTCCGTGGCCGGGGTGAAAGTAATCGGCGAGTGCCGAGGAGGGGACGTGGTCTGGGAAGCAGGGGAGCTCAAAACACCGCAAAAAATGATGGTGGTAGCGGGAATGAGAAAAAACGCGAAGCCGGCAGACGAGGGAGAAGCTGGGAGATGAAAAGCACTGTCAGAATAGTGGTGGGGCCTTCATGCTCGGCCGGTAAATTACAATGATGATGCCCTGGGTTTACTTAGGGATGAGGAAGAGTACCAAAAGTGGATCAGACATTTTGATGAGCCTGTTGGGTATTGTGGAGACAGGGATCTGACAAATTTTGAGCCCAGTGACTTCTTGTCTCTTTTTTTGGATGGTGAATTCTGGCCGAATCACAAATGAGACAAACAGATATGCCCACCAGTTCTTAGAGAGGGAAAACCCCAAACCAAACTCCAGATTTCATGACTGGTGTGATGTTACAGTCTCTGAGATGAAAGCTTTCATGTCACTTCATTTGCGTACATTTTCCAATATAACTACTCAAGGCTGAAATAACAACTAAAAACCATCGACCCTCTAAACCAAAATAAGTCTTACCCCTAAAGGTAGGTTTGTTAGGATTAAAAAACTGTTGACAGTTTGAGGAGAAAATACCTGATTGTTAATTAAATGAATACATGACTCTATTTGATTCATTGATTGTAAACTTATCTATAAATACAGATACTGTGAGAGTAGGTAGTGCACAGCTGCTGGTTTGAACCCGATGTCTGTCAGGGCCTTTCTGTGTGAAGTTAGCATGTTCTTCATGTGCATACGTGGGTTCTCTCCTGGCACTCCGGCTTCCTGCCACAGAACACATGGTCATTAGGTTAACTGGTGACTCTTCATTGCCCTTGGGTATGAGTGTGGGTGTGAATGGTTCTCTGTCTCTCTATGTGGCCCTGTGATTGACTGGTGACCGGTTCAGGGTGTGCCCTCCTCTCGCCCAATGTCAGCTGGGATAGGCTCCAGCCCACGTGACCCCAAAAGGGATAAGAGGAATAGATAATGGATGGATGGATACTGTAAGGGTGTATCTAAAACCCTGGATATGAACAGCCCCAAAAGTGATTAACTTCTAACATCACTTTTAATTAATTTTTTCATTTCATTTAATTTCATTTAAATTTTATGCTCTTATCTATTGTAATGCCTTTATTTGATATTTACTACTGCTATACTGTGTATGAGAGCAACTGAAACAACCAAAATTTCCCCTTGGGGATTAATAAAGTATTTCTGATTCTGATTAACAAGTAATAACAATGAACAGTACCAAGTCCTAGCTGAAGAAGCTGGTGTTTTGCATGTAGTAGTAGCAGCCATGGCATCCGCAAAGCGTGTGAGGAGGACTCTTTCTCCAGATTCAAGGGCCAAAAAGAGACTATCGGACAACGCAAGGAACAAAACTAGAATTAACATTGGAGCCCACTTTGCTCGGTGGCGAGAGCATCGGGAGATGGAAAGTTGCAAGATGGACGCCGAGCTTGCAAAGTTACTGCTGGAGAGATAAGTTATGTTTTCGTCGGGTTTTCCCCCGTTCAACACTTGGTTTTAGTTGGTGGTTGCTCCGTAGCATTACATGCTTTGTGTAACTTGTTTTGTCACTAAATGCTACCAGCGGTTATTTGCCGGCGAGTTTCTCAGATTGCTGGAGATATTCATGGCGCCGTGACGCTCGGTCATTCACTATTTCACTATTTCTTCTATGTCTTCGGACGCTTCTCCCGGCTCTGTATGTCAACAAATGCACGTTGCTGTGAGGCGCTGTGTTACGACAGTGCAATTACACCCAATGACCAGAGAGGCCCCTCGAGAGCAGACAAACCTGAATCTTACAAAGTGGGGCTTTAACACTCTGGGTAGTGTGTCAGATGTGAAGTTGGTTGCACCCTTCCTGTGTTTTATCTCCAAACTTTTCCCTTACCTTTGAGTAGAAGGAAACTGGGCAGCTGACATCATCATCTCCATCTTAAGCAGCACTCCTCTTGCACTTGTATCCACTTCCATCTTGAATGGCTTGTGGAAGTACGCAGGAGAGATTTGGAGATCGAACGCATGTTGACATTCATTTGTCCAGACAAAATGAGTTTTTGGATAACACAGCTGTGTGAGAGGAGCTACAACAGAAAAGTTTCTGCAGAAACATCTCCAGTATCCTGCTGAACCAAGACACCTCATCAGCTCTCTCCTGGAGGTGAGAACAGGATATGACAATATGACCTTTGCTGTCAGAGCGCACTTACCTTTGACCTTGACCTGTTTTCCAGGATAGCTCACTGTTGCCTTTAAAGACTCATGTTTACCACATTTGGGGTCAGATTGGCTTCAGCAAACCTTGCAGTGCAGATGGACCCTCCTGATTTAGTGTCTGTAATCAGGCAGATCATCTTGCCCAGCTTCACAATGTCTACATCGTCTACAACGATTGTGAGCAGCCTAAAGCAGGACGGCCCAATCAGCCTTCATTAGAGCAGGAAGAGGAACGAGCTACGAGCAAGACAACAGCAGGAAGTGACTGTTCACATAGCGATTAGCATAGATGCTAACAGCTTCAGTAGCAGTTCTACAAGAAGCAACTTCTGGACCACGTTTCTCTATTAAATGAAAAACAAACACCAACACTACAAACATCTGCAGATTTGTTATTTGTAAAAGCAAGATGTTTAAAAGTTTAATTTTATTTTCTACTATGTCACTGACAAGTGGTTTATCCTGTAGGCGAAACTCCAATCCCTGATCACAGATGACCAAGAAGCGTTACTTGAATTGGTGGCAACTAGACTACCAGGCTTTATGTTTGACATGATCAAACTTCTCTAACCTCAGCGAAGTCCAGGAGCCTCATGTACAAAGGGTTCGTACGCACAAAAACATGGCGTACGCTCTTTTTCACGGCAAAGTTCAGATGTATCAAGAGTGAAATGACCGTGGAAATGTGCGGTGCCTCACGGCAACTTCATGGCTGGCGTACGCATGTTTCTATAGCAGTTGGTCCTTTGGCGACACTTAAAGATGATGCTGGGAAACTGGAATAAATAAATGTGAAAACAATTAGTCCTCAGACTGAGTGAGGTGCACATCAGAAACACGTGAACAATTAACTCTGATTAACAATTAACACACCCATGTGTCTGCAATTACATGAGTAGATATAAAAGCATGTGCAAAGTAGTGAAAAACATACCATTGAACACAATGGCTGCTTTAGCACTATTGGAAGATATTGCAAATGGTGCAATAAGAAGACAGCGTGTGTTCAGGGACAGAGAAGATCTACTATCACATGATGATGACTGGCTCAGCGGCTGCTTTAGGTTCCCGAGGGCAATCCTCCTCGAACTGTGCGCAGAGCAGTGGCCAGCTTTGGAGCGCAACACAGCAAGGAGCCATGCGCTGCCGGTCCACATACAGGTGCTGACCACACTGGGGTTCCTCGCAACAGGGACATTTCAGAGGGAGCTGGCCGACCGATCGGGACTGTGCCAGTCGACTCTCAGCTGAGCCATGCCAGCTGTGTGGGAGGGAATCATCCGCATGTCAGCCAGGTATATCAAATTCCCATACAATTTAGCTGAACAGGCAAACATTAAAGTGCAATTTGCAGCGAGCGCCGGTTTTCCTAATGTAATCGTAGCTATCGACTGCACACACATTGCTATAAAAGCGGCATCACATGATGAATTTGTTTATGTCAACATTTTCATTTGATTATTGTACAGATAATATGTGATGTGCAAATGTAGATAACCAACATTGTGGCGAAGTGGCCTGGTTCAACACAGGACTCATACATTCTGAGTAACAGCATGGTTGGGAACAGACTACAAGCTGGCACAGTGCATGCTGGGTGGCTTCTTGGTAAGTTTATGTAATTGCCTTAATATTAATCCCTGTGATGCGCACTGAGCATGTGCACCCTTCACAGCATCATTAGTCAGTGGTTGAAGTTAGTGACTTGCTGTTTTTTGCTGGTTAAAACTACAGATAAGATCTTTCTAACAAGCCTCAGATTGTCTTTGTGTGAAAAGTACTCATGTAAATAACCCCGTGCATGAAGGGGTAAATGTCTTAATCAGCTTCACCTTTTACCCGATGCACTTCTGCACCTAACAACTGTTTGATCCATGTTAGTAGTGTTAAAATAATCCAATTTACTTGTCTGCTTTCAATTTATCCCAGGCGACCGTGGCTACCCACTAAAGAGCTGGATAATGACCCCTCTCACAAACCCTCAGACTGACCAATAGCGGCGGTACAATGACCTCCATTCCTGCACTCAGTCAGTCATTGATGGGACAATTAGTCACCTAAAGGGACGGTGGTGCTGCCTGGACAGGACTGGGGTATGCTGCTGTACAGTCCTGAGAAGTTGTGCAGCATCATGATGGCGTACGTTGTCCTCCACAATGTGGCACACCAGCATGCCATACCTCTGCCAGAGCAGCATATCCCCCTACCAGACGAACCAGAAGCTGCACCCATACATGGGCATCCTACACAGGAGGCCATTCGGACCCGGCAATATTTCAACCATGTAAAAGAGGCAAGGACACAATTCATTTTTTCAATGATTTAATTGAGTCAGCAATATTTTTGAGGACGCCTATTAGCTGATCAAGGTGATCATTAATGCTGCCTATTGCTCTCAAAATCTCTCCCTGTGATTCCAGCACTGCACGAGTGAGGATACCCAGAGTGAGGACAGCCAGAGAGCGTGGAGGAGCCTGTGGAGGAGCCGGTGACAGTGGAGGAGGCGGAGACGCCGGAGACGGTGAAGGAAGCCCCCGAGCTTGTGTCACGTGGCGACAGCGTGTCCTCTCCTGTGTATAAAAAATAAATTCAGTATCAAACATGAGTCAATGTCTGTCCTTTGATAAGCCGGCATGTTTAAATTAAAATAAAAAAAAATGTTACACTAAAGAAAACAATACAAACAGCTTTTACGCATGAACCTCATGGTCTGTCTTACAGGGCTGCCAGCAGGAACGATGAACAAAAATGTTGTGGGTTATACTAATAAACAGATATTTACCTTGGGGGTAATCAGAGTCACCCACATGTGTGCCCACCACCCCTGAGAGAGCAGCTACACCAAGTAATGCTGCGACTCTCTGATCAAACGTGGTGGGCTCCTCTCCACCTGTCCCCCCGCCTGTCTTGGCCACACTTTGGCTGTGGGCAGCCATCCTCCGCTTGACATCCACCTTCACGTCAGACCACTTATTCTTAATCTCCGTGTCTGTGCGCTCCTCTGACCCCACAGCACTGACCACTTCAGCCACGCTCTCCCTCTCGCTCCTCTTCCGTTTGGATGTTATGCCGGAGGAGAGCGTGCCAAAGAGAACATTTCTTCTCTTCTCTACTTCACAGAGAAGCGCCTCCAGCTCGTTTACTGTGAAGTTCTTCTTAACTCTTTTCCCCGCCATTCTCCTATGTTCTGATCGAGCAGGGTGGAAAATCTCAGGTACAGGGCTCATTTAAATATGATTTGCCTATGTCAATGGGGGTGTGGACAGGGAGGGGTCGGGTACTCCAACATGTGTGCACAATTCCACGCTGATTGGGATGTACGAAGGAAATGTGCTTGGATTCATGCGTGCGCACAGATTCATACATCTGGATATTGTTGTGTATATTTTTTGCGTACGATGTTTTCTTGATTTCATCGTACACCATGTTTTAGTATGAAATCCACGCAAGTCTTTGTACATGAGGCCCCAGGTGATTGGGATGAGGGCCCACTACACTGGTGCACCTGCAGCAACTGTAGGAAAATGTTGACAGACACAGAGAGGCTCTGCTGCCGCTAGACTCCTAATTAGTAATATAGCATATATGCAGGACTACATTTCAGATGCACGGGTTTTACAGCTAGCACGGGCTGCCTGGAATGACGTATTTGCCATCGATGATAACCAGGAGCCCGGGGTAGCTCAGCGGCAGTACAGGCATACAGCACACAGGCAGTATGTCTGATGGCAGCATGGACGCCTGGGTGAAGGTAACAGGGTGATTATTCCAAGCTGCTGCGTCTGGAAGATTTGGAACACTTTTCCTGACCCAGGAGGACCGCACCGTGGCTTCAGAGTGGGCCGTCTTGAGTGAAATGTTTTCCATTCATTTTTGTGGACACTGTTATGATGGAAAAAACATTTATTTACACAAATACTTCTTTCATTTTTGACATTTCAATATTTTCTTATTTGTATTTGTATAATCAGATTTTATATTGATGTTCAATATCCTAAAATTTTGAGTTTTGTAAATAATTGTGTTTTTCTATTTATATTAAAAAGCTTTTTTTCACGTTTCTGGAGATTCATGCATGTCATTTGAAAAAAACTGCAAAACATCTGTTACTGAAGTACCTACCAATATTAATCTTTAAATAGGAGAAAAACTTAAACAAGTGAATACAAAGCAGGTGACAGCAATAACTAAAAACACTGAGTGGAGAAAAACTGCACTTTTGCATTCAGTTGTATCTATTATAAGAAGTTTGGAGAATTTTCATTCATTGAAAATATGCTATACATTTCCCACACAATGAAAAATGTTATATTCATTTGTTTTAATTCTGTTTTTTATTTTGAAAAATAAAACTGCCAAGCATCTCCCAGATGACAAAGCAAACAACAGAAAATAAACACATAATAAGAACAGAAATGATAATGAGACAAAAGTAGACAAGAAGGTGAATATCAAATAGCAAATTATAATACAAATGTCAGTTAAGTAATATATACTGCATAGATAAAACAAATTATTGGTACCATTTCACTCACTGTTGTACTGTTTATGCAAACAAAACTCCAGTGCATAAGTATTCCTACTGCTGTGAGGGAAATAAATACACTTTTATGGCCTGGACATTTCCTGAGGTAGACCAGGGCTACAAGGTACAGCTTGTAGTTGAGAAAACAGGCTGACAGGAAGTTTGTCACTTTGAGGTCCCACTTCTCCTCCTGAAATGTGAGTCCAAACAAGCTCAGATGTAGTTGGAGGCAGCGTTGGTGCAAGCAGCCCCAGGTTTCTGGGATCGTTCGGCCTTAGGCTTTGTCTCCTTGCTACTTACAATCCTTTGGTAGGCAATTGCTCTCTGAAGGTCGGGGATGTAGCTGCAGTCTTTTGTCTCTTTCAAGGCATAAACACTCCAACTCTTTGACTTTTTATTGTAGTACCTCCAGCACCTTGAAAGTGAATATTTTTAAGTTGTTAATTACACATTTGTTGGCTCTGCACTAGTGACATTTTGTTTGACACTAAGACGGCCAACAAAGCAAAATCTTACATCTTTTGTCCATCACGGTTTCTAGCAGGGAGTCTGTGGTTGTGAAAGTTTTAGTCTATAGCTGCAATCAAACTTTGTGTTCTGTAAACAGATGGGCCTGCATACATCAGGATGTGGTTCTGAAAGTTATCCAATCCTAATCCAAAGTTATCCTGATGTATGGGACAAAATGAAAATAAAAACATTTTTCTGTCATTGACAAACTGTTCACTTCCATTCCATACTACAATAAATAACATACATTATAGAGAAAAAGACAAGTCCTTTGTTTGAAACTCAACATGAGCAAAATCGAAAGTAAATTATGCAATACTTTTCACTCATTTGAAAAAACTTTTGTTAGTCTACCAAAAAGAAGGAAAAACTATTTTTAGGAATAAAAGTATCTTAGTAATGCTTTTCTTAAAAAAATCTGAAAAAAAATTATATAATTGAAAGAAACACCCTAAAGGTAATGAACTTCTTCACATCTTTTAACCAGCGCTTATTAAAGACAATGTCCCAGAGTGCCTTGTGAGCTGCTGAACCTATAAGCAGAAAAGAAACAAACACGTCCTTTGAGCAAAATAACTGAGGTAAGTGACTCCAACGCAGCAAACCCATATACATGACAGTCTGATTTACCTTGCTGTATCCAGGGCTTTTCCTCCCTGCTGTCATCCAGTGGTCCAGGATCACAGCTACCATTCTTCCACACGTTGATTACGAACATGGTGCAACACACCACTGCACATCATCTAAAAAAAAGGAGAAAGAAAACAACTAGACATGGTAAACGATGTCAGCATTTTAGTATGAACAATAAAAATTCTCCTTTGTTAGAATTCCCCCTCTCAGCCTGTTGGTGGGGGTTTTTTGGACTGTTTTTTGCCTCTGGTGAGTCATTTTTTGATCCTCTGCCTCTCTGGGAGTGTGTGAGCCTGATTTCCCCTGCACTGATCCACTGCATCTCCGCACCTGTCCTCAATCACTCCAATCACCTGCACCAAAGCTGACACTCGTGACTCCACTCCAGCACCAGATGATTCCTACATCTACTGTGGTTTGTTGGCCGTCGTTCTCGGTCACAAGATTTGTATTTTTGAGCTAAACCCTTCAGCCGTTGTGTCTGCTCTGTGTTTTTTGGATTGTTGCCCTGTTTCTTGTGCCTTTGCTCCTTCTCTCCCCAGTGCCTTCAAGAGCCCTCACCAGACCAACCACCTTTAACCCTCACCCTCCTCACGGATCCTGGATGCCCCTCTTTCCTCCCTCTGGTCTCCTTGCAGAATAAAATCTCTTTGAAACACCTTTACTCCGCCTCTGGTTATCAGCTTTGGGTCCAACTTTAAAACTTTGGGTTCATACCATCACACTCCTTGGTTCTTTAATATACAAATGTCCTCTAAAAAACATACCGTGAACTCTTCTTCAGGAGTAGCTTGTTTGGAGCAATACCAGAAGTGGTTCACAATGTCTTTGATTCATAACAATAAAGATGATTGCTCCTTTACTGTGCCTGCCTAATAATATAAACAACATAGGAACATCTGATGCTGCCAACTCTCCCGATTATTCCTTGTAAAGTTAAGTTTAAACAAATTCAATCTAATGCTTATTAAAAAAAAAGGGAGTAGTTAGTATAACAACAAATAAAGGATAACAAACCCGTCTTAGTTTCTTGCTCAAGTTCTTTACAGCATGCCAGATATCAAGGGAGTGTTTTAGACCTCATTCTTTATATCTGCCATGCTCGGGATCTGAAATTAGTAGTAATCAATAGGTTTTGGTTGTCATATATAATTTGTAACACGGGATACATATAAAGCCAACTTTGGACAAGTAAACAAAACAGAAAGGTTCAATCTTGTGCATTGACAATCCAGCACAGTGGTGAAAGAACAAAAGGTGGAAAGACGTAAAGGAGGTGGAGGAGGGAGAGGTCATTAATGTACTCACTGAGCTGTGCAATGATCTGGGAATGGGCATCAGTCAGGACTTCCTTCACCGGTGTTTCATGGAGGACATCCATGGCCCTGACGAAGCAGTCCTTCTCCATGATGACAGAGTTTCTGGATGTTTCTCATTTGTCAACAGTCACAATATGAACAATGTCTCTAGACTCCTGCTCAATGACTGTAGAGGTGCAGTACTGTGCACTGTGACCTGCGGAATAAATGTAGTTTAGTTTTCAGTGGGTGAAACGAGTGCATACAAATTTAAAAAAAAAAAAAAACCCTCTCACCTTGAGAGTCATCCCCTAGTGATAGAAAAACAGACGAAATATTACAACCATCGTTTCAAGTAATGTGCATGACTAAGCATCTCAAATTTCAGAGTAAGATATTAAAAAAATAATATTAATAATAATAATACATTTTATTTACAGAGCACTTTTCATAAAGAAAAATCACAAAGTGCTACAGAGTGGCTGTTAATTCATTGGGGGATCAACCAACCTACAAAAACAACTTCATCTTTTTGGCTCAAGCGATTCCCAACATCAGCTCTGCACTTTTCCCAAAAGTCTTTGACAGGCTTAATACAGCATGTGTCCTGTACTTTTAAAAAAAGGGGATGGAGCCACCATGCCCATTTTCATGAACTGAAATAGGAGGGCAATTTTTTTGTAATTGTTGCCTGACAATAAAATGTTCATGGCCAGTATAAAATCTTCGCCCTGCATGCCATATTTTAACAACGGCTGGGAATTCCATCGGCACAGGCTGTGTCCATGGGGGCAAAACTGTGATTTGAGAAAGAGCAAAGTCAAAATTCAAGGTATTTAGAAACTGATTGACAAATTATGTCATACATTCATACAAGTATGATCATTGTTACTATTGTTATCATGAAAGATAACATTTCTTGAAGGCTGCAACAAAAATGACTTATCAAAATGAGGCCTTGCAAGTATGGACTTACCCAGTCTAAGATTACTGCAGTTCCACTGGAGGAGGGTTTACCAGCACATGCCTCTCCAGTCACAGTGTTAGTACAGTTGCAAGTCTTCATTGGAAAATGCAAAAACTTAGCAAGTTCAAGTAGGTTGTCACCATAAACGATGCCCGCACTCTTCCCCACTGAATCATCCTCACAAAAAGCTTTGGGTGGGTCTGCAGGGGCTAGGATGTCCTCACCATGGGGGTCAGGGGCAGCAACATCGAGCACTGTTTCATCCATGCTTATTTCATGAAGATCGTGTATGTTAGGGATTTTTGATGAATCACCGCCAGCACTGAGAAACAAATTAGTATAATGTTTGGATTACAATACTCAAAATTTATAAGTAATGCACATTTAACAGCAGTTTACTACCATAAACTAAGAAAAGGAAGATGTTCTGGGCACTACTTACACTACTGACAATTACTGGCAATGTAGCTGATGCCAACTCCAGATCTTATCATTGCAATTTCAGTTCAGTTTTCTAAATAATGTTCTAAACAAGCTAAAGAGCCATGCTGTTACATTTATGCAGTATATGAAGAACCTGCCCAGCAGTCAGCCATTGCTTTTGATCTGTGAAAGGCATCTTGTTTCAGGTTGAGGAGAAAGCTGGCTCAATATATTTGTTTCTGAGAAACCAGGTTCTTTTGGTAAACAGTGTGACACTGACTTTTTTTTATATTTTGAAGAATATAAAGAACTCTATAAGGGTTGTGAGATATAACTCAGATCTGGTCTTGTACAATTTTAATGCAACAAATGTATAAAAAAATACGTTCATTTATTGTCTTGTTCGCATAGAGATGACAATAAGAAAAATAAAATGAATTGTCATTAAAATGCACATGCATCATTTATTACATGAGGGAAGTATACCATGTTGAATGAACCGGTGTTGGTACCAGATGTGCTCGGGCCAACTTCCAGCCAATCATATAGCGTGATGTCATTGGCAGGCGCAGGGCCCCGAGTTGATCAGGCAGCCAGAGCACATCTGGTACCTACACTGGCAAAGGTACCCTGTGTTGTCTCATCTGTCACACAGCATTCATCGTTGTCACTGTCGTCATCAGTCGTTGTAGGCCAGCTGATGCGTACCATCACTACACATAAAACACCAAGCAGATAAATCATCAGGAACAAACAATTGTGCTGGAATGTTCGTGTTCCCCTGATTTAACAAGTAATTTCCAGAAATAGCCCAAAATGCTTGTCTTAAATGAGCTCTTTACCTCTGGGGTCAACACTGCACTCGACTCTGGAGGGAAAATCATCGGCGCTACATCTGGACGTTCCCTAATGAGTGGCCACAACACGGTTTCTTCAAGCCCTCTTCATATTGCTTTATTTGCCTAGTGAATCGTCCGATGTCCTAGTCAGAAAAGACACAAAGACACATCTTTACACATATAGTGGTTTAAAAGAGATACAAATGATGTTAAATGGTTTAACCTATATTCAAATACTGCCTGACACAGAAGCCTTTCAGAGAGCCATCTTCGGTTATTTCTGTCATCAGAGGAAGGTCATAAGGTGTCGAGGCTCTCCTTTTCATCAGCTGAGAGTTCAGAGCTCCCTTCAAGCTTTAAGACAAAATATGAACACTCTTAAACCCAATCTAGCAGAATCTAAAAAAACATTGAACAGTTTGCAGAATACACACCAGAGTCATTTTCTCCCGTAGATCAATGTCTGGACAGTCATTTATTTCTATGATGGGGGTTTGAGCTGTGCCCCAACACAGGATGTGAACAATTGCAGGGCTTAGGCCTGTCAGTGCAGGTCCTCCATGCAAAAAGCAATGACCAATCATGTGGCCTGCCATCAGAAACAGGTCACTCTCAACAAGAAATGAAGAGGATGAGGGGACAAGATGGTGTGGTTCTCCATCAAACAGCTTTGTATCACCAGAATATCCAGTGCAAACAGAAGAAAATCCTTTGCCAAGTATCATGTACTCAGAATTTTGGTGATTCTGTGGTTGTACAGAATAAGAGACATCAATAAGTATGTACAGTCAGTATAATCCTACATACATCTTAAATGCCTCATGAATTGAAAGATAAATGTTTCCAGTTTTAATCTAGTGTTCCTGTGTTAAATGTTCATTTGGTTTTTGTTATATGACATAAATGTTGAATAAACAGTATCAATATTTTAACCCCAAAATCTAATTAAATCCCCGTCTTTCCTAAAACAGAAAACAGTAAAACAGTATCAGCTGTCTGATGTCAGGATCTTGAAGACAGAGGTGTTTACAAAAGTGAAGTCACTCAAATGGACTCCGACTGCAGTCAGCAGCAAACAGCCTTTTGTTACTAAACACTACACCCCACCCACTTTTAAACAGCCCAATCAAATGCAGAGGATTTTAATCGAATCCAACTTGGGGCTAGATTATGGCATTAAGTATATTGCAGCTAAAACACACTGCACACAATATGTATAAAGCTAATTGAAGACACTACCTAAGTTTATCTCAAAACCATCTTTCAGCTTCTCTGTGATTCTGGAGCACAACAAGCGGTTCACTCCTTCTACAGTTTTGGGATCACCTACTAATTATAAGAAATGTAAAGATTCTGGGTTATTTGTAAAAAAAAAAAAAAAAAACAGGCTTCACATAACAAATCTGAAATAAAAAAAAGGGGGAAAAAAGATGAACCGAGTCTGCATTGCAGAGAAATTGTGCTTTATAAAAAGCAATTAACGCCATTTCCTGTCCTAACTTGCTGCCTCTGAGGTCAGTGTGCAAATACAATGGCTTCCCTGATGCATGAAGGTCAAGTATTGTCTCCCTGTACAACTGAGGCGCCCTTGCCAGGTCTGATATAGTCTTCCAATCTATGAATGAATGCAAGATTTCAGCACAGAAAAAAACATCGACCAAACATTTAAACATTACACAATTTTGGTACGAACATTTACGCGGATAACCTTCCGACATCTTAAGTAGCCAAATGGATAATCTACTCCCACTTGGTGCTTTCTAATTTTCAGCCTTGGAAGATGGCCATAGTTGTCTAGCAACACTGAATTAATTCTACATTTTTAACTTGTTTGAAAAAA
Organism: Cetoscarus ocellatus; assembly: GCA_037902135.1. Classification (NCBI taxonomy): domain Eukaryota; kingdom Metazoa; phylum Chordata; class Actinopteri; order Labriformes; family Labridae; genus Cetoscarus; species Cetoscarus ocellatus. Next base: position 41,809 of record JBAMNC010001288.1, read on the forward strand.
AAAATCCATTTCAGATGTGTCACACAATGTCAAATCATAAAGTATCTGCTTACTAGTTGCGTTATAAAACTCTCATCCACCAGACAAAATCTTCAGTACAGGAAATTCAAGCAGAAGCATTGCTGAAATCTTATGAGAACAATATAAAACAAACCAAGAGCACTTCTTAATAATAAATAATGACTCCTAATGACTTCTTTAGTATATAATTATAGAAATCCTTACCTCTGCATGGTTGCGGTGCTCAGGCACTGATATTGTGCGTTTTCCTAAGCCTGCCATTAAAAGGTCGAGCTCCTGAGATCCCTGTGGAGTTCTGGGGCCTCATTTATAAATCTTGCGTATGCACAAAAGAAAGCGTACGCCACTTGTAAGCAATGTTTGGGACGGGAGAATGTGCGCACCTCCACGGCAGCTCTGACCCTGCTGTACGCACAAAATCTGGAGAAAGGGGAAACTGCGACCCCAACAATAGAGGGATGAAATTAAAAACAGCTCTGTGAAACATCATATATTAAAGATATACACTGCCTGGCCCAAAAAAAGTCACCACCCGGATTTGAGTAAGCAAATAGGTACGAGCTTCCTGTTGGATAATTACTGCATGGGCGATTATCTTTCAGCTGGCAAACAAGTTATTTAACCCCACTTGATGCAATGAGTAGTTTCTCATTTCTGAAACAACCATGTCGAAAGACACATCCTGTAGTCGTGGAAAAGATGTTTAGTCTGTTTAAGGGTCAAATCATTAGCATGCATCAAGCAGAGAAAACATCTAAGGAGATTGTAGAAACTACTAAAACTGTGTTAAGAACTGTCCAACACATTATTAAAAACTGGAAGGATAGTGGGGAAGCATTGTCTTTGAGGAAGAAATGGGGTCGGAAAAAAATCCTGAATGATCATGATCGGCGATCACTTAAAACGTTTGGCCACATCAAATTGAAGAAAAACAACAGTAGAACTCAGGGGTGTGTTTAATAGTGAAAGTAAGAGCATTTCCACACGTATAATGTGAGTCCAGATTGACCCTGTTCCAGAGTGATGGGAGCATCAGGGTAAGAAGAGAGGCAGGTGAAGTGATGCACCCATCATGCCTAGTGCCTACTGTATAAGCCTGTGGGGGCAGTGCTATGATCTGTGACAAATCTTGTGACATTGCAGTAGCTTATTGAAACAATGCCACAGCAAAGCTAAAGGCGGTCCAACAAAAATATTACAGCGTTTGACCTTTTTTTTTGGTGCCAACTTTTTTGGCGAGGCAGTGTATTTTGCATAAACAAAGAAAAGAGGGGAAAAGCATATTGATGACTCAGGGACTTTGCACATGCATGGAATAGCGCGCCCACATGCATGTGTGCTCGCCCACACACGTAACCTATATTGTTGAATCAGTTATGTATTAAATTGTCACGATCATTGCACAAAACTGCTGATCAGTTAGGCTACAACACCTGTAGCTGTTCAGGAAATGAAGTGATGGTTGGATATAAAAAGGCACGTACTCACACTGCGTAAAGACACACAGTGTGACGCCTGGGAGACTCCGGCGCATTTGGTGCATCCATGTCCCCCTCCGCCTCGGTCACCACACCTCTCAGGAGGGATTCCCTGATGATCCCCGACAGCTTTTCGTCTGTGGGGGTGAGCTCCAGTGTGCCCTTTCCCCCACCTGTCACACAGACACTCTTTCTATGGAGAGCAATTCACCTTTTCACCTCCACTTTTATGTTGGATCATTTCTCTTTTACTTTAGCCACAGTCCGACCCTCTGAGGCAGCCTTATTCACAGCATCAGCCACATGCTTCACTCTTTCGCCTTTCTGCCATTAGTGATGCCTGAACTGTGCCCACCTGTTAATATCTAAAACTCACATTGAGTAAAATTTATTTTTTTTGCTTGTTTTCTCTCTCGGTCCATTGTGAAACTGGTATCATCGAATATTCATCAAGGTCGTTCACCTGACCTTTTGTAGGCACCATATGGGCGGGGCAAAGCGTTCCCTCAGGTGTGACAAATTAAGAGTTGATTGTGATTTATAAATGTAAACCGGCGTAGGGCGTGCTTGCATACTCTTTTATAAAAATAAAACTTTTTACGCACACATTTCCTGTGTTTCCGGCATACGCCACCTATAATGATCTTTCCTACGCACAGCTTTATAAACGAGGCCCCTGATCATGGGTTTTGGGTGTAAATAAAACTGAATATTTGTGGTAGATGCTGCTGAAACTATTTTAAACGACCAAGCAAATCTGTGTCTGCTACTGGTTCATTCTCTTCTAAAAAGAGCAGGAAAGACCTGTGAAGTCAATTAAAAGGCATGTCATACAAAATCTTAACATCCCACATACTATTTACATTGTAGACGCATTTTACTTTTTCTAACTTTGACATCTCCTGCTGCACATTGTCCTTTCCCGCTCTTGATTCCTGACAAGGTCCCTGGCTGGGATGGTGGCCCTGAATCTGAACCTGAACTTGGCTCTGGCCTGGGACCTCAACCTGCCCTTGATTGACAGTTGCTGAAAGGAGAGACAGCAGTCTCAATAGTCTGATCTCTGGAAACACATACATTCAAACAAGAATAAAGAAAAGTGAGAAAGATCTTTAAAAATGAGCATAAAAGCAGTTTCAGCAAAATAAATATCATCTATTAAGTGAGAAAACTAAGATAATTTAAAACTCACAATTTCAGATCCAAAGGAACCACTCTGCACATTAGTGTGTACACATAGATGCTAACAGACTCAGTAGCCATTTTTTCAGATCTTCACGATATTTCCGAATTAAATAAAAAAATATCAACACCACAAACTTCTCTATAGAAAGAATATTTTCACTTTACTTCTGACCTGTTTTGACAAGAGTTTGTTTTATGTAGTAGCTCACATTCTGATTGGTCCGTAATGAATGTCATTGATGGAACAATAGTCCAATCACCTGCTGGATCTGCTTCTGATAGGTTCTGTCCTCCCCAAACACATTCTATGGGCTCTTTCCAGTTGGACTAGTAAAATATATTGAAAGGCTCATCTGGTGTGTCAGGTTAAGCCATCCATGTGGCATCCTACATTAGTGAAAAGCTGAAAATGAAAAGATTAAATGTAAGGAAAAAAAGTCTTACTACTCAAAATATTATACCTTATTTTAAAGCCATTATTTAGTAATGTTAATGAAACACTAGTGGATGAAAGTCATGTTCATGTTTCCTAATTTTTGCTTATAAGCGACTAAAGTTAATGTTTGTAATGTCTTTTACTGTATTTTTTTGTTTTTGTTTTTGGTGCAATCTAATTATGTGACACATCATGGATTACATAGTGCACTGATTCTCAAACTGGGGTACTCGTACCCCCAGGGTAACACGAATTGACATAGCGGGTCAGGTTTCAATCAGTTGTTTCAGTAGTTAAAGTTCAAACTAACCAATGTTGGTATGGTGAGCTTTGATAAAGGCCTGAAGGGTTGGCAGAGAGGCTTTAGGCTGGATTGGTGAGATATCTTGGAGAAGGAAATCTGTCCTGAATTGTCTAAGATTCTTATAGTAACATAAGTTCAGTCAGACACCCTTCACGTTAAAGCTGTGGTGAGTTTGTACTTTACAGTTTCAAGGTCATTAATGAATATGGTCCAGAAATGTAAATTTCTTTTTTCGAAAGTGAACTAGTGTCACCCAATGAAATTGCTGGTAAATAAGTCTATTTTGTGAGAAATGACTCACTTGAAGGGATTTTTTTGTATGTTATGCATGTTAAATGTGGGAGATGGGGGTGGCGGCAGGCTTACAGACACATTTCTTTTTCTAGCTGCTGTTAGTGCGTGAGAGTAGGGGGGAACATGGCTGGAGGTCGAGTGTCTGAAGGGGTACAGGCTGTGAAAATTTTAGGAAACAATGGACTTAGTGTATCCATAATCCTATATTCAATCAATCTCTTTGCAATATTCTGTTGGCCATGTCTGGAAATGGCTGAACCTTTTTTAAAAAGTGGAGGGTTGTCTGAGGAGGTTCTGTCTGTCTCAGTCATTATGGGCCAATCAGATCAACAGACTGTACGGTGTAGTATGTGAGTGGTCTGCCAGAGAATAACTCCTTTCCAACTAATCCTAAGCCCCCTTGTCTGAATCACAATGATTATTTACAATACTCCTGTTAATATAAAGTCACAGTGATTTGATCCATTTGCAGAGAACTGTCTAAGAGCCACAATTGCTGATGACTTCATTTATAAGTGATACATAAACAAATTAGCGCTAAATATCTCCTCGTCTTCGTCTGGTTTCATGTGAATTAGTGCGGGCAGTGCTGCTCAGAGTTTTCGCTATTGACTGCATTTCACTATCTATAAACTTTTCACAATAAGAGCCTCCCATTACTTTGTTATTTCAAACCGTTCAACCTCAATTATAAACATTATATGTGGCCATAGTTGAATTAAATTAAGTTAGAAACAGAATGAAAGGTTAAGATAGCCTGGTCGGCGTTAGTTGGGTTAGCTCATGCGATACCATAAACTACGTATTTATCATCCTACCTACAAAAGACATTTCTGGAGTTTAGTCAACATTTCATTTTTCACCAGCAACGACCACAAACTCACCTGTTGGCTGCTCATTGTTAAATTGAATTGCCTGAAATAGAGTCTCTCCTCTTGGTATCCACGTCCAATCCCGACTCCCGAATAAAAAGGCGGCAAGTTATCCTTCACACTTGGTACGTCCTGTCGGCGGCTTTAAATTGAATCAACAGCGCCATCTGCTGCTTTGCAGTGTGAATTGCAGGAGATTGCTTAGAAACTCTACTGGCATGTATGTGTGGATCAGAGTACATTTGTGTGTGGATCTGCAAGGTGAAAAGTTAGTGCCAAAAGTCACGTGACAGCGGTAAGATTGTGTCAGAAGTCACATGACAGTCGTAAGATTGTGCCAAAGCAGTTTTTCGTAGTTGTGGAATTGTTGTTTTGTACTTGAAGGATATTTTTTTTTGTAATTGAAGAAATCTGTTTCTTTGTATGTGTAAAAGATGCTGTATTTATTTCTGAAGCATGGTGTAGTTGCTTGGTAGGTACATTTCTTATTCGCAAAACCAAATACATTAGTTTGTGAATGGTGTTTTATATTTGCAAACCACATTCAGTTTGTTTGTGAATTGTTGGGCATGAGTTAAACATGTTTCAAATAATCCAAATGATTAGCAGTAGTTATAATAATGACACTTAATAATAATATTGTAATAATGAAAATGTCTCATGGCCCAGTTTTACCTGAAGAATCTGAGGTACTTAGTTAAGCATTTGTGCAATAACCCCCCCAGGTCCTGCCGGCTCTCCATGAGGGATAGAAAGGCAGTGGTCAGGGAGCTTGACCTGGCCATCAAGTCAATAGGTGGCTAGGCTATAATATACAAAATGGTAGTCGAGAGGGGGAAGAAGAAGAACCTCCCCTCCAAGGAGGACCTGCTGACCTGCCTGGAGCTGGGGAAGGAAAAGACACTCCTGATCAGGACTGCCCTCGCCTCCTATGTAAGCAGCAGCTGTATCAGTATTTAAAGTTGTTACTTTCTTAAAATAAAGTCCTGATTCATATATAAGAATACTGTAATAAACTAGAAAAGAATTCTGAGAGTGCAGACCTCCACCAAGCAGCTCAGTTCCACCCATAAATTGTGATTTCCACCCAACATTATAGTCCTACATTTATATTATACGCACATTGTGGAATGAAAATATCAATCTGCAAGAAGTGTGATTATTGTTCCAATAGATCATCCAATAGAGTGACCTAGTTAGTAGTGGGTCTTGTAACTTGTTAACTGAACCAATTTGCTGCTGCAAAACCATGGCGCTTCCGTGCGCGGTGCGTTCACTCTATGTCGTATTTTGGGTTTAGGTTTTTACACTCACACACACAGACTTCTGCTATGACAGACTATTTCTGTATTGACATTATCAGCAGTCTTATTTCGAGTGATTAAACAGCACATCTGGAGGGACTGTGAGTGAGCAGAGCTGCTGCGTATGTTTCTACAACGTTAATGGGCTCACAGTAATGTTACGAGTAGCTGTGAGTTGTAGAGGACTGGGATGTTGATTACATTTTCAGTCTGCTGCCTTAATTTATCTTAGAAACCAAGGCTCCAGGAACAGTGCTGGGCTTTCTCCATTGGTAAAACATTTCCTCCTCTCCGCTGTGTCTGTGAGCAGAACTGCATGAACAGCTTTCAGTGCTGATTGGCTGTTTGCCGTGCTGTGACTCTGCGTGTAACCAGAGCGTGTAACCAATCAGATGGTGCTGTGGGTGAGACAAAATACTGCCCAGTGTTAAGTTTTAGGATTTTTAGAAAATTTGGGGAATTTTTTGCATCCAGACAAATATGCGGATCACCAAATAAAAAATAACCTCCTTGGTGGAGGCAGTTATTGGAGGAATATAAAGATAACATTAAGGGTATATGGGCTGTACTAAAAGGCATTGTGAGAAGTGGATCTAAAAATGTGAACTACCTGGAGTAATACATGGACAATGACAAGACCATAAACAGCATGGAGGATGTGGTGAATGGTTTTAACAATTTCTTGGTTAATGTGGGACCAGAACTAGCAGCAAAAATAAAGAAGCCAGAGGCAGCACAATGTGGGGATGTAGAGTATGTGGGGGAAAGAATTTCAAGAACATTTTTTTCTAGGCTCAGTTGATGAAAAAGAAATCATTGAAACAGTAAGAAAATGTAAAGACAAAACCTTTACAGACTGGAATGACACTGACATGAAAACAGTCAAGAATGTTATTGAAGAGATTGCAAAACCACTCACTCACATCTGTAACCTGTCTTTTCAATCAGGTACATTTCCAAACAAAATGAAAATAGCAAAAGTAATACCCCTGTATAAAACCGCAGATCGACACCATTTCACAAACTACAGGCCTGTTTCTCTACTCCCACAACTCTCCAAAACGCTCAAAAAACTTTTTACAGCCAGACTGGACAGTTTTATTGAAAACATAACCTGCTTACAGACAGTTAATATGGATTCAGAATGGACAGATCAACATCTCTTGCACTAACTGAATCAACAGAAGACATCACAACTTGTTCAGGCAATAAAAAAAAAGCAATTTGAGTATTTATAGACCCAAATAAAAGCATTTGACACCATTGATCACAGCATATTAATAAATAAACTGGAAAGATACAGTATAAGGGAATTAGGTGTAAAGTTATTGAGAGTCAGGCAGCAGTTTGTGCAACTGGGAGAACATAAATCAGAACTGATGGAGATTACATGCGGGGTACCACAGGGGTCAGTATTGGGACCAAAACTATTCATATTACATATCAACAGCATCTGCAGAGTATCACAATCACTGAAAGTTGTTTTATTTGCAGATGACACCAGTATTGTTTGTTCAGGTGAGAATTTGTCCACGATCGCAACATAAATAAGTTAAAACTATGGTTTGACAGAAATAAATTATCATTAAATCTAAGCTAAACTAAAATTAAAATTGGCAGAAACAATCCGGATTGCAACGTGGAACTGATAATAGATAATGTAAAATAGAAAAAGTTGATGAAATTAAATTTCTAGGTGTGATCCTGGAACATAAAATAAGCTGGAAATCTCCAGTAAGCCACATACGATCAAAACTGTCAAAGTGCACCGCAATTTTGAGTAAAACAAGACACATTCTGGATCACAAATCATTACACACCCTATACTGCTCACTGTTTTTACCGTATCTATCATACTGTGTGGAGGTCTGGGGAAACAATTATAAAAGCACTAAACATTCAATATGCACAATACAGAAAAGAGCAATAAGAACAACAAACAAGGCTGGATACAGACGTCACACAAACCCACTGTTTACAAAATCAGGCATGCTGAAATTTATAGATTTAGTCAACTTTAAAACAGCTCTAGTAATATATAAAGCAAGAAATAATCTACTGCCAAATACAATCTGGGAAATGTTTCTGCATCTCGAGCTGTTGGGTGACTTTATGGAACAATTTGGATATAGAGATAAAACAAAGTACAAACATTAATCTGTTTAAAAAGAGGAATAAAACACTGTTTATAAACAAGTATATGGAAGAGGAAGCAAGTTATCTAAGGAGAGAGTGATGGGGGGAATAAAATAAATAAATTATAAATGCTGGACATGTATATGTATATACATGTAAGTATGTATGTGTTGTATGCATAGGTACGAATTATATTTATATCAGTGTTTATGTTGTATATGTTTGTTATGTCTATATTGATACTTATATATATATTCAGCCTCCACAGTAAGTGAAAATCTGTATTATTCAACATTTCTCTCTTGTACATTAAGTCCATAATCATATCAAACTAATGATTTCTTGTTGTAACTTGTTACCCTTTTTGTGTGTGTGTGTGTGTTGAGCAGTCTGTCACATTCAGTGATCTGTGTCCCCTGCCAAAACGAGAGAGGACCATGAGGAAGAGGGCCACCATTTGTCCTTACAAGTCAGGAACACCTGGAACATATTTCCACAAAAGGGAAATCTCAAGAGAAAGAAAAGGCAGACAAGGCAAGAAAAAACGTACTGGGAAGAAGAAGGAGGAGAACATACCCTACAGAGCATGTCAGGCTGTCTATGGTGACCCCAGTGACCCAAAGGTATTGTTTCACTGATGTGAAGTTTTCTTTGTGCCCCACGTTGCAAATCCTGTAGGTCTACATATGTGAGCAATGATGTTTATTGATTGATATGTCTATCTATCTCTCTGTCTAAGGCCACTGAGGAGTGGGTCAGCTGTGTGTGGAGAAGACAATGGCGTCTGCGATGATCACAGCTTCTTCTGTCAGGACTGTAAAAATTTGTCCCCCTGCACTTCAAAGTGTGGAAGTTCAGAGGGGTAAAGAGCCCGTGCCCAGTCCAAAGTTGATTTCAGCAGCTTTGTGAAGAGCTTTTAAGAGGAAACTCTCAGCTAGAAATGTTCACTGCTGTTTAGGAGTCCACCTAATAGTAAGGTCAAATGTTTTTGTGAATATGGTCCCTGCTGTTTTTGGTTCCTTAGCTCTTAGGAGAGGCTCAATGTTTTCAATAAATCACACACACACACACAAACACAGAGTTCCAAGATTGCTATAATGAACTCATATTAATGTTTTTCTACTTGTTAATTCTTGATACTTGAACGTTTATATTAAAGGCCTGTTTAATGTTGTTATTCATTAATTATTTTAAAGTTGCAAGTTGTAATGTAATATCAAATTGTGTTATATGTGTGTTACAATTAAAGGTAATTAGGCTGTTTTATCAGAAATGGTTCATTTTAACTGATCACGTGGCCCATTTTATCTGAACTCTACTCATCTAAAAAATGTGGGACAGCTGATGTTTCGAAAGCTGTAGGACCTAAACAATTATATTTTATTATATTAATTGAACACAAAAACATTAAAAACAGTCCTTATTAACTATAAAAACACAATTTAATGTCATACATTGCTTTTTCTTTGTTTTCTAAGCGAATTACCAAAAAGTGGCTTAAATTAGCTGATGTCAACCTACTTCCTTTTTTTATTTGTATGTGAATGGTATTTCTCTATTTTATTTCTTTGCATACATGCTCTAAATAACTTCAATTCAATTCAGTATTTTCAAGTCTGAAAACATCTATTTCAGTGATTACGGGGCCTTACCTGAGTCTACGTTTATTCTGCTCTATTTTCATTACAGGCCAAAAAGAGTCAGTCTGCTGACCCGAGACAGAAAGTTTCTAACTTTATATGCCATGATGTGAGGACAGCAGACAAGTTCTACATCCTGAACCCAGACCACCAGGAGGCCCAAGAGATACAGGGCATCTCCAAGGCCACCCTGGTGGAGCACAAGATCGGGGGCTCAGAGGAGGACAATGACAGTCCAGATGAGGGGCCATCGGTGTGGCAAAAGAAGGTGTGCCGGACAGTTAAGAGGCTGTGCTGTCAATCAAGCCACCAGGAGGAGAGTGAGGAGAGTGAGGAAGAGGAGGAGACATTAAAGGAGACCCCAGTAAACAGGGCAACATGACAGAAAGATACTGAAGGTGGTCCTCAGCCCGCTACAAAATAAAAATACAAATTATCACACGTGCAATATCAAAGAGGAGGCTTATGGAGAAAAATGAGTAAAACAAATAAAAATAATGTTGGATTTAAAGTCACTGTCCCGTGTCATCAATTACATTAAAGTGTTAAGATTAAAACATAATCATACAAGGTGAAACATAGGCATGTGTACTTGTTCAAAAGGACAGGGAAAAGTAAGAAAATGCTAAACAGTTTATTTCAGGGTTGAGAAACACATATTTATTGCTAACCTGGGTTACACTTCACCTCAGTTTGAATTGAATTATCTGTAACAGGACTAAAAATTTGAAAGTGGTTTATTCTAACATTTAGATTTCTTACAGATAATTCAGTTTAAACTGGGGTGAAAGAAAGTCTGTCTAACCCAGGTGAGCACCCAGAAGTTTCTACTGAAAGTCCAAATCATGAGCTTTTAACTTCTGAATAGATTCGTATGCATGCTGTCTCACACCTGGAGCGCCATCCTGGAGGAGCCACCGGACAGCAGGAGGCGTGGTCGACCTGTCAAATCTGACAGGATGATCACGCCTCCGTAAGATCAGCTCCGTCGAAACATGTAAAGGTATGAGCCAAAAAACCTTACTTGTCTGTTAAAAAAAAAATATAAACATAGAGGTAATAATGGTTTTGGACAATATGTAGTCTAAAACTTGATAAGTATGTGCATACTATGTCTCAAGTCAGAAAAAACTACTAAAAACTACATCAAATGATGAGCAAAAACTACAAAAGTCTACTGAAGATTCCTTCAGTTCCAAGTATTAATGAGTGTGTGCTTTCAGACGTAACATCACTCAGTGTAGACAAGCACACTTCTTTAGGACGTTGCAAAACAATTTTGTTACCAGTAAATTCATTTGCACATTTCATATATAGAGCAATTCAAAGTACTTTACACAGTTTTTTCCTATCTGTGTGAATGCCCTTTGTATTTTTCTCAAGCTTTTTGAGAAGCCCCTTATCTAAAACTATTTTCTGCAGGTCCTCAAAGGCAGCAGAGTTGGGCCGGAGCCAGAACCACAGACTCACCTCTTCTGGAGTGTAAGGACGATGCTCACATCGGGTCATCGTCTCTCCACATGTCCAGCTGTGGATGTTTGTGATGTGGTTGATGATGGATGTCCACTTCTCCTTCAGCCTGGCTGCATCCCCTCCACAAGTACCTAAGCAATACCACAGATGGTTGGTTATCATCTTGCTCCACTCATGCAACTCCTCTTTGTGGGTTGCCAGTAATCTTTTTTTCAAGATTTTTTACACTATGCCACAGGTCAAACTCGTGATGTGTTTGCTTGTGCTCCTCACGTAGGACCTTTTGGACAGATGGGTGGCAGTCTGTAACAATGGCAGAGATCAGTTACACCACACTCTTCCATCTTTGTGAGACACCTCTGCAGACCGTCGACCTCCAGCCAGTAGCTGTTCTTCACCTCTGTCACCTTGACTGTCTCCTGTGCCACCGTCAAGTCAGATTTGGTGTCCAGAAGGGAGTAGGTGCCAAATGTGGCGCTTTGGCCAGGGCTGTCATACCAGCAGTCTCCAGACACAAGTGGCTCATCACATGTTGCAGCCAGCACAGCCTCATTGTGAGTGATCCACATGTCGTTGACTGCAGGGATGACGTAAGCCTTTTGAATGTTGAACCATTCCCTGTTTGTCACTGTTTACAAACAGAAAGCTTTGCAGTGGCAAAGGTGGCTGCTGGTATGGAGAGGTTACACTCCATCATTCCTCTGACCAGACTCTGAGAGTTGAAGGTGTAGCTGTGGCCATCAATGCACTCAGTTTTGATCTGCAAACCAAATCCATGTTTTTTTTAAATTTGGTGGCTGAACAAGACACTTGCCACAACCCTCAAAGTGACACACATGGAAGAGCTTTAAAACCTCTCTGTGAGACATAGGGCTCTAATTTTATAGACCAGGTGCAGGCGCGGCGCACCTGCCCTGGGCCGTGCCTGTGCCACACTGACCGGGTGTGTCTAGGGCATTTTTTCAATTTTTGTGCACGGCGCGGTCCGGTGCACCAAAGCCTCCGTCCCTCCCACCGGTGCAAGTGGCAGAGAGGGAGGAGAGAAGGCGTGAGTTGGTTTAACACAGCCGAGTGCAATCTTCACCAATCAAATAAACGCTTCTCCTTGCCTTTAAAGGCGCTACGGGCAAGGCGCAGTGCCAATTTCAATCTCTCCTCCATTGACTCCAGCCTCCGTAGGCTGGTGGATGCACCTGACCGAGGCCGTTGAGACCCTGGACCAGGGGAGAACGGCTCTCCTCAGGCTCCGTCCTTCCTTCTCCAACCAGCAATCCAAAGAGGAGGAAGAGGAAGGAGACGCATTTAAATAAAATTGACTTTTCTCATGAATGATTTTGTGTATCTTTAATGTGACTGAGTAAATTTTGGCCAACACATGTAAAAATGGTAGGCATATACTCACATTTAAGGACAGAGCTGTGCAGCCAGGTGGTCTCTCCTCTCGGTGAGCTCTGCTGCTCTCCCTGCTGATACGGCACATGCAGTTCGGCCTCTCTCCGTCTTAAGTCCTGTAATGTCTCCTCCGTGAGGTCAAAGTGGCGTCCATGGCGTAAGGCTATGTTGTATAGCACGCAACATGCAACAAAGAATGCACTGACACTCTGGATACCTACCTGTGAGGTTTTGGTGAGACTCTGGATAACCATCTCCACCCCAATTTGATTAAAGTTAATTTTGGAGTAATACACTTCTCTTATGTTTTTATGTATACTTATTTGTGAAACTATTTAAGTAATAAAGTTGAATCCAATTAAAAATTAAAATAAGAATCATTTGTTCTTCATATAAAGACTAATCAAAGATGCCACTTGTGTTACTGATTCAGGATTCCTGCATCTACCCTGTTACTATCATTGTATAGGCTACAATAGGTTGTATCCTCAGTTCAACAAATTCTGAAAAGTAATGAAGCTTTTTCTGAACAAAGTAATGAATCCTGATGTGCTGCAGCAGTCTTCAAATACCAGACACGTCTGGATCCATCAGTTTGTCCAATAATGTAAGATAAGAGATAAAAGGACTGATTTAATTTTTTTAATTCAAAGAAGCCATTCCTGCTGCCTTAAACTCAATAAATTGGCCAACTGATAACTGTGATATTAGCTATAGCCCCTCTCAGCTGGATCAGCTTGTTGATGACTCTGCCAGTCTACTAAGATCCACTTTGGACTCAATTGCCCCACTGAGACAAAAACTTGTGCACTTAAACAAGCATCCCGCAAATTAGAGAGAATATGGCGCTCCAATAAAAGGGAGGAGTCACGTATACTTTGGCAAGTCATAACAACTACATGACAGCCTTACGACATGCTCGAGCTGCCTACTACTCCTCACTAATTGAAGAAAATAAAAACAACCCTAGGTACCTTTTCAGAACTGTAGCCAGGCTGACACAGAGTCAGAGCTCTATTGAGCCTGTGATTCCTCTAGCTCTCAGCTGTGAGGACTTTATGAGCTTTTTTAATGATAAAATTCTTAATATTAGAGATAAAATTAGCAACTCCCTGCTTTCACCTGAACCTGCCGTACCATTAAATGTAGTCAGACTTGAGTTAGATTGTTTTTCCACAATTAGCCTTCAGGAGCTAAATTCTCTTGTCTCCTCCTCCAAACCATCAGCCTGCCTTTTAGACCCGATCCCAACTAAGCTGTTCAAGGAGGTCTTTCCCCTAGTTTGTCCATCCCTGTTGGAGACAATAAATATATCTCTATCAACAGGCCACATGGCACAGTCTTTTAAAGTAGGTGTAATCAAACCTCTCCTTAAAAAACCTAACCTCGATTCGGGAACATTAGCTAACTACAGGCCTATATCAAACCTTCCATTTACTTCAAAGATCCTGGAGAAAGTAGTGGCTAATCAGCTATGTGACTTCCTTCAAGACAACAGCCTTTTTGAGGACTTTCAGTCAGGATTTAGAGCTCATCACAGCACAGAGACTGCTCTAGTTAAAGTAACTAAAGACCTACTCTCAGCTTCAGATGAGGGACTTCTCTCAGTATTTGTTTTATTAGATCTTAGTGCAGCTTTTGACACCATTGATCATGATGTTCTTATACAGAGATTAGAGGTATTACTCGGGATTACAGGGACTGCCCTAAATTGGTTTAATCCTACTTATCTGATAGATACCAGTTTGTACACGTGAACAACAAGTCCTCTGTGTACACTAAAGTAAGTTACAGAGTTCCTCAAGGCTCTGTGCCAGGTCCAATTCTCTTCTCCATATATATGCTTCCCCTCGGTGATATCATGAGGAAATACTCCGTTAATTTTCATTGTTAAGCTGATGATACTCAGCTGTATGTATCGATGAAGCCAGGTGAGACAAATCAGTTATCTAAACTAGACGCGTGTCTAAAGGACATTAGGGCCTGGATGGCCAAAAATTTTCTTCTTCTTAACTCAGACAAGACAGAGATCATTGTGCTGGGCCCTCGACACCTTAGAGAAACCTTTTCTAATGATTTAACTGCCCTAGATGGCATTAGCCTGACGCCAAGCACAACTGTTAGAAATCTTGGGGTTCTATTTGATCAGGATTTATCCTTTAACTCTCACATAAAGCAAATTTCAAGAACAGCCTTCTTTCATCTTCGTAACATCGCTAAAATCGGGCCTATCCTGTCCCAGAACGATGCTGAAAAGCTAGTCCATGCCTTTGTTTCCTCTAGACTGGACTATTGTAATTCTCTTCTTTCATGCTGTCCCAGTAAGTCGCTTAAGACGCTTCAGCTGGTTCAAAATGCTGCAGCACGTGTACTGACTAGAACTAGGAGAAGAGACCACATTACTCCTGTATTAGCTTCTCTGCATTGGCTTCAATAAAATATAGAATAGAATTCAAGATTCTTCTTCTCACCTACAAAGCTCTCAGTGGACAGGCACCAGTTTATCTCAAAGAGCTTGTAGTGCCGTACAACCCCTCTAGAACATTACGCTCCCAAAATGCTGGCCTGCTCGTGGTGCCATCAGTCTCTAGAAGTAGTGTGGGAGGAAGAGCCTTCCGTTATCAGGCTCCTCTTCTCTGGAACCATTTACTGACCACGGTTCAGGAGGCAGACACCCTCTCTACCTTTAAGGCTAGACTTAAAACATTCCTCTTTGATAAAGCTTTCAGTTAGGGACCAGCTCATAGTCCATAGTTTAGACACATAGCTAAGATGCAATAGGCTTAGACTGCCGGGGGGATCTGGCACACTGGGCTCTATCCCTCTCTCTCTCACACTCTCTCTCCATATCTGCCTCTGCCCCTTTCTGTTTGCTCCTGTACTCGTCTCTGGCTCTGGTCTTGTAGGTGGCCTGAGATCCTTGGTGGAGACTGCCTGCTGCTGCGGAGTCACGAAGCCTCAATAACTACAGTTACAGACATAACACATATTTGGCCATCTCATTCCACGAGTCAGGAGTTGCCAGTGCACCAGTCTCATCAAAATGAAAGGTATTTTGATGAGACGTAGTCCTCAGCTAAAAAGTGCTTGCTGCACACTCGAGCATAAATGATAACAGGTGGATCCGGATGCTTCATAGCTGCTAGCCAATGTCGGAGAATCACCGACCATTTCAAATGATGAAAATGCAAAGTTTTTCAATTCTTACATTGTAATACTGGTTTTAGAAGCCTGGCACAAAACGAAATACGCCTCCTCTGGTGAGTTGGCTCATCTTTGGCTCTTGATTTGCCATTTCAACAACGCTATTCAAGGTTTTACGCTCGTCAATCAATTGTCAGTACGCAGTCCACACAATGGGTGACATCACGTGAGGTGGCACGGCTTTATGCCACCCCGCAATGTTGCTAAAGTGGAACTTTTGTCACAGTTTTCTAGAATTGTATTCTATTTTGACAGTCATGAATACAGTGATTTTTTAGGTTGAGAGAACTTTTTAAAAATAATGATAACTTGGGTCAGTGATTCATGTTCCTTTTAATTCCCCTTGAATTCAGAATAAAACTTAAATTCTCTTTAAAAAGATTAAAAATGACCTTGTAAGCACCTAATTCTGAATGAAAATGACCATTCAGAATGAAACTTTATTCCAAAGTAGGAGGCTGGTTTATTCTGATTTAAATCCAAATTGAATAATTCATCGATCATCTATACCTTCATTCCTTCAATGCTAACGATTCAGAATATATAAAATTCAGAAATATAAATAGAAAAGTGGAACTATGAACTAACAGTTACTCTGCAGATTGTTTTAGTTGTTTTAAAAAATATCTTTTGAAATCTTTTATTATAAAACAAAGTGACAAAACATGAGAGGTGCGTAGTTAAAATAAAAACAGTATGTTTGGATGTGCAAATTAACTTTAAAGTGATTTTTAAGCTAATGAAAATAAGCACAAAATGGCTGCTGAGTTCCATTGTCACATGACACGTGTGCTCATGATTAGTAAAACAAAATGGCCGTGCAGCATTCCATAAGGTTGTTGCTATGGATACTCTGAACTCGCATCATTTTAATCTCTGTGGTTACCATGGTGGCATCTAAGGTGCATCATTTCAGTGGGATCCTCATTTGAAGCCAAACACGATCAGAGACAGTCAGAAAGAGTTTTTCTCCTGCCGAAATCTGTGACTTCTTCATAGAAGCACACTCAAGCTACAGATTTTCACCAACCCCTGAAGGAATAAAGACCTCCTGCTATCATTCAAGCAAAGCATCAAACTTCTGAGATGGATAATGTATGATATTCACTTTTTGATGGTCATAGGTGACTAAGCTAACTAATGCTAACAATTCAGAATAATGGGCACAAATGCTGATAACTTTTGTGTCTTAACATGGTTGCATTTGAGTTTTCAAAACTGCATAAACCATACTACAAATGATTAAAAATTAACATTTTAATGAGGAAAACACAATATAAATAGAAAAGTGGAACTATGAACAAACAGTTACCCTGTAGACCATCTTAGTTGATTGAAAAGTTAGGTTTTTTAATCTGTCATCAGAAAATCAAGTGACAAAACATGAGAGGTGCATAGTTAAAATAAATATAGTATGTTTGGATGAGCAAATTAAACTTTAAAGTGATTTTAAGCTAATGAAAATAAGCACAAAATGGCTGCTGAGTTCCATTGTCACATGACACGTGTGCTCATGATTAGTAAAACAAAATGGCCGTGCAGCATTCCATAGGGTTGTTGCTATGGATACTCTGAAAGTGCATCATTTTAATCTCTGTGGTTACCATGGTGGCATCAAAGGTGCATCATTTCAGTGGGATCCTCATTTGAAGCCAAACACGATCAGAGACAGTCAGAAAGAGTTTTTCTCCTGTTGAAATCTGTGACTTCTTCATACAAGCACACTCAAGCTACAGATTTTCACCAACCCCTGAAGGAATAAAGACCTCCTGCTATCATTCAAGCAAAGCATCAAACTTCTGAGATGGATAATGTAAGATATTCACTTTTTGATGGTCATAGGTGACTAAGCTAACTAATGCTAACAATTCAGAATAATGGGCACAAATGCTGATAACTTTTGTGTCTTAAAATGGTTGCGTCTGAGTTTTCAAAACTGCATAAACCATCCTACCCTGCTGTAATATCCAGCTTGAACCAGCTACAAACCTTAGCTGGTAAATAGCTGGTCAACATGTAAGAAGTCATGGTGGTAGTGGTGGTGCCACGTGAAATTTCTTTATGTAGGACTGCTGAATTTTTTTTGCTTCAAGAAAAATCTTCTCAGGAACAACTGCACCATCACAGTCATCCTCATCCTCCTCTGAATTTAAGTCCGTTATGCGGGGTTCTCGAAACCTCTTGTGAGGTGCAATGGAGCAGGAGGGAGAACTCGTCCCCTTGGTTTTGCTCTCCTGTAGAAGGGCCAAGAGGTTTGCCTGTTTTGCTTCATAACAAGCTTTAAACCTTTTTATTTTTAATGCTATAGCCGGTGTTTTACTTCATTAAAATATTGATTTGTACTATGCTCAACGACGTTTTTCACATTGACTATAGTGAATCATTTAAAATCAAATGTAATCTAAAACATGAATGTTCTCAGGAGCGCACTGGAGCAATGTAGGACATTTGGTCAATTTCAAAATAAACAACCATGTATAGCTTCTAAATGTACAAGCTCTCTATTTGAACAGTCAATTGCAGATTATAGTGGCGTGGACAGAATGGGTCTCACAAGAATGCTGTGGAATTAGTGGCTTTCTTCTGTACTTGTCTGCTTTCCACTCTTTATTCAGCCAGTCTAAAAGCCTCCCCTGCTTACTTACTCAGTGCTGGACTGGTGTAGCCATCTTGATGCAAGGCTCCCCAGCACTAGTCCCCTGACTTATTTCCTATTGCTGACCCTGCCTGCTTCTAGTAACCCAGGAAACCGCCTCAGCCCTCCATTCTTGAACACGAGCTCTTCCTCAGTGTTTGTCTGCCTGTCCACTTGGCTGTTTGACGTTTCCCTGCGATCACAGTTTGAGCTTTCCTGTCAATCTATCTGCGGACTCATCACTGTGTGTACATCCTGGGGACACTTACCTGCTGGCCCTTAGGACCTCTGCCTAGCTCAGATTTGCCTTCTGCCTGTAACTCACTTGCTCTCTGCCTCTTCTGAGTGTTTGTTTGGTTCTTGAACTGCTGCATCTGAAACAGAAATTACATTCTCAAAATAACATGGACAAACCTCCAAACCACTTGGAAATTGTTCACAACAGAATTGTATTTCTCATTCATTTCATCAAATTGCAAATGTCTTAGTAAATCTCTCAATGTCTCGGGACATCTTTGCAAAAGATTAGGTACAGGTAGCCTACTGTTAGCACGGTTAACCTACATTTAGCACAATTCCCAAGTGAAAAGATCTTGTTGATCAAAACTGATTATTGATTCTCAGTCTAATGGTTATTCTCTCCAAAACATGTCAGCATTGTTTCATTGTACAAGTCATCACATGCACAACAGTCTGTCCAATTGTCAAAATAGTCAAGAACATAATAGTTCTTGTCAAATGTTAGTTGTGAAACTCCAGCTTTATTCACAGTACTGTAGGTTACATACAAATTTCCTTGGTTTTTGTTTATGCGGTTATATTACAATATATTATGCTGTATACATTTTCTTTTTACTCTGATGTATGGAAGTTACTTTATGTGTGTGAATACAGTTTTATCCAGTTGCTTACACAATAAAATTATATGCATCACACAATTATTTAAACTGACGCACAGAGAGCAAAACCTCCGTTCAAGTCTCCAAAACTCTAAACACATTTTCTGCTTTACATGCATTTTGCAATTCAGAACGTCACTTTTTACTGTAACTGAACATAGCTTTCTGCATAAGACACAACATTGTGGCCTCCAATGTGCGGCCCGGTAGCCCATGCACTCTCCCAGTTGCTGCAAAAGTGACAGTGGCTCTGACCATCTTCGCCACTGAGGTGAAATTGTCACTGTGCCTCGCCTGCGGCACATTTAAAGACAAAGAGAGATGTTCATTTGATTGGTGAAGATTACACTCGGCTGTGTTAAACCCACTCACTTACTCTCCTCCTTCTCTGCTACTTGCACCGGTGGGAAGGACAGAGGTCTGGGTGCACCTCCCTGTGCCAGACTGCACCGTGCACGAAACTTGCAAAATGCCCTGGACACACCCCGTTGGCGTGGAGCAGGCACAGCGCAGGGCAGGTGCGCCGCGTCTGCGCCTGGTCTACGAAATTAGAGCCCTCTACTATTCAGAGTTATTTTTGAAGACCTTACTGAACAAATACTTTGGTCTTGGAACCACTTCTTTTCCAAACAGCATTTTTATGAGTTGTAACAAATCATCGAGTTGAGTACCAGTAGTGATGCATGACTCATCACCGTGAGGAGTGCGTCAGCACTTGTTGTTGTACCTGCTGACAAAAGTATTGCATCCATGTTGTTTTCAGTCGCTATCTGTCTGAAAGGATCATCTTCTGGGTGATGTTCTTCTTCAGAATCCTTTATGACACAGTCATACCGACAAAAACTTTATGACAGTTTTTGTCGGTATGACTGTGGGCTCTAATTTCTTAGACCAGGCGCAGGCGCGGTGCAGGACAGGTGCGCCGCGCCTGCGCCATGCCAGCGGGGTGTGTCCAGGGCATTTTGCAAGTTTCGTGCACGGCACAGTCCGTCGCAGCAAGGCGCATCCATGCCTCCGTCCTTCCCACCGGCGCAAGTCTCAGAGAGGGAGGAGAGAAGGCGTGAGTGGGTTTAACACAGCCGAGTGTAATCTTCACCAATCAAATGAACGCCTCTCCTCGCCTTTAAATGTGCCAAGGGTGAGGGGCAGTGATAATTTCACCTCGGTGGCGAAGAAGGTCAAAGCCGTTGTCATTTTTGCCGCAACTGGGAGAGCGCAGGGGCCACCGGAGGCCACGATGCGCGTCACCGTGTGGACCACCTCGTGGGACAGATGTAATCAGTTCCTGTGTCATGAACAGGAGTACAAAATTAAGTGATAATTACATTTTAGCAGCAGGCTAATCCATTCATCATGCTTGTGATCCACCTGCATTCCTGGTCTGTCATCGCCAAATAGCAGAACCTTTGGTGAAATGCCCCCCCCCCCGCCGATATCTCCTCCTCATCCTCCTTGCAATAATGTATTCCATCTTTTTAGATCACGTTAAGACCAAAGATTAAAACAGAATTATGGGCAGTCACAGGTAAATCCTTAAGACACCGAGTGACTTACATTTATTCAGCGAGCGTCTCTCTCTTTTTTCTTTTCTTTTGAATCTCATGAGATGAGAGAAGCCGGATACTCTGTATCGGATGATGTGGCTGTTTGTGGTTGGCTTGAGAGACATGAACTCGTCAGTTTGCGTCACTCTTCCAGCTGCCGTCAGGTTGAGTTTCCATTATGACAAACATCTCTGATCTGACATCAGATGTGACGGGACAATTAATATAGATACAAATGTGCTGGTTCAGATGGTTACATTAAATAGTGGTTGCTGTGACTGTTTATTGCATTGAAATGTGCCTGACACTCTGGACACCTGCCTGTGAGGTTTTTGGTGACGTGTGTGCACTGCGCACCTGTCAGCCAAATTACCACTGCATCACCACTGGGAGAAGCACCACAGGTGTCCACCCAAACCGACTGCTGAGAAAAAATAGAAAACTGCAAAAATGTATAACTGCAATTAAAACAAGATCACCACAGTGAACGGCAGCAACCGCAGGTAAAGACATTCACATAACGTTCGGACGGACACAGTAGCAGCTGCATAGGTATCTGAACCAAATGTGACTTGGCCCCATTGTTGGGCAAATTGGTTTTCGGGCAAATGAAAAAGTAGAATCAGCTGATTTAGAGCATATCATTTGTCAAATCTGGCCAAAAAGATCAATGTGAAATGAGGAAACACCTCATTTGAGCTCTAACCTCACAAATATGCCTAGCAGGCAATATGGCCTGCAAGATTATTTTGATTGTGGCTTTAAACTATTTTATGTTTTCCTAAACAACAAGACAGTGACAATCAGCGACTGAGTCAAACATTAGTGCCACAGAGCAGTGTGCATCCTAGCTAGTGATGGGAAGTTTGACTCTTTTCAGACAGCTGGCTCTTTCGACTCCCGAACGGCTCTTGATCTAGGATCTTTTGAAGCCCTATATGTTACCTTAACTTTGTAAAAATTCATAGTTTGTGTGTAGAAAACCCGTTTGTGTTTGTGTTTAGTGTTTTTATGAGAATCCTTATAATTTCCTAATTTGTCCATTTATTTTGTTACAAACCCAATCTAATTGACAATATCTGTAAACTCCAGCCAAATGCTGCTCTCAGGTCACTCATAGTTATACCACACGACAACACAACTCACTCACACACTTGCTGACCGCTGTCTGCTGGCTGACTCACTCCCAGAGCCTTTGAAAGAGAGAGTTGCGTCAACTCCGTAGACGCCAATGGACCAATTATTTGACAGCAATGGCGGATCATGGGGGCTCTCAATAGTTCCAAACAAAGCGTCCGAGGCAATAGGATTCCAATGGGGAAGGTATGTTTCTCGCGTTTATCAAAGGCATTTTTCCAAGTAGGGAGCTACAGTTGGCGTTTAATTGATGACTACTTTACAAGCACACGTGAATCAACTATACGATGTAGTTTAAAGCGTGTTTGCACGTCAATTTCAAACAAAAATATTACTTTTAACGCTACGTTAGCAAAGCTTTGTGGCTAATGCCGACAGTTAATAACTTACCTTTGCTAACGCCGAACCATTACCCCCACTAACTTAGGCAGTGGTATATTGCAGTACTTTCTGTAGCCTACCGAAAGTGTTGTTAAAGTAGGGATGATAACCAGCTAATGCAATGTCATTCCAACAATGGGAGCTAATATGCTAATACTATCGTTATTGTTTTGTCTGAAGCGAAGTGTTAGCTTCTGACTTTGATGGGTGTTCGTGGTTATTGAGCAATTTAACCATCAAGTATGACTTATGACATATAATAGATAACATTAATTAATCATTGGTCATCACTGTGTGTAATAAATGAGATTTTCCACATGGTATACTGTAAGATACGTATACGCAAAACTTGGATAATAAATAACGTTCGCCCTGCAGCTATTTCTTATATTGTCAGTTTTCTGTGCCTGCATTATCAGTTACTGTTTCCCCACTTAAGCTTGTGTGCATAACAGTTATGTAAATGGATTAATATTTACTCAGAACCCCACACTATGCCTCAGAAGAGGTAAGTGGATGAAGTTGATAATAATTGATATTAACAATTGCCTTTTGAAGTTGGTTTTGGCCTAATCTCTACATTTTTATGTGTAAGCAAACCATTTTGATAACAATAGTCATAATTTGTTGCTATTCAAGTTTATTTAAATATTAAGTATAAGGTTATGTACCCTTTGTGATACCTTGTTAAGCTATTGTTTGGCATAAGATGTAGTAGTAGTCTAACTTTACCTTAAATGTGTTGTCTTTTGCAGCTTCTGGGTGATCATCAGGCAGCTAGAGGCTTCAGCCTGCCCTTCACATAGGACATATTGCCCTAGAGGACCTACACAGTATTCCAAATACAAAAAGTTAAGTATGAAGACAAGTTGCTCATTCTTAGACTTTAAGTCTTTAAACTATAAAAGTTACCCGTTGAGTGGCTAGTGGAGCATAGGTGATGCTGGTTTTCGGTGTTGTAGCCGGAATACAAGGTGGTCGATCGTTGGATGGTTAGAGGTCAGTGCTTGATGGTGTAGAAAGAATGCTGAGTGATGAGGTAGGAGCACTGAATGGCAGAACAGCAGCACTGAATAGTGGAGTCTGTGATGGAATAGTGCTAGGAGGTGGCAGGCAGCAGGCAGGCAGTGAGTAGCACAGTAGAAGGGCAGAGCTGGAGTGCTTGGTGGTAGAATGCTAGCTGGTATAATCATAGTCATGGTGAATCAATGGTAATGGATGGTGGATGTCAGAACTGGAGTACTAGGTGGAGGAGCATTGGATAGCAGAGCGAAGTACTGAAGGTTGAAGTGCTTCACAGTACACATTTGGAGCAATGGGTGGTAGAAGGCTGCATGTGATAGCTGGAACATTTAATGGTGGATTGTTGGTCATGGAGGAATAATGCAGGTAGTTGATCACTGGATAAAATAGTATGAGGTGCTAAAGCATTGAGTAGCTAATGGGATGGAGGGTGGCTAACTGGCAGAGCTGGGGCACTTCCCTGTCACAGCAGTGTTTGGAGTAGTACAGCACTGGGTGGTTTAGATGAAAAATAGGTGGCACTAGCACAGTTAGCAGAACAGCAAGTGCTGGAGTGCTTTGTTATTTGACTGGAGCATTAGATGGTTCAGTGGTGGTTATAGAAACACAATACTGGGACGTGGTCCATTGGGTGGCACAATTGGGGGTTTAGGTACCATAGCTGGAGCACTGGGTGACTTAGTAGAAGCAGAGGATGGTGGAGGTTTTGGAACAGCAGGAGTGATGGTCATGTAACAGCAAAGTGCTGTGTTGGAGTTAGAGGGCTGATTCACAGAGAAGTGGTGGGTGCTTGAGCTCTGTTGAAATGACATTAATGAGGCTGGAGTGATGGTAGGCGGCACAGCACTTGGAGAAGGAGCAATGGTTACACCAAATACTTCCATGGCAACAACTAATGTGTCTGGTAATCTTGATTCTATTGGCAGACTGTTTATTGTTGGAGGTGTTGAAGTTTTGCCGGCACTGATTCTTTTTGCTTTTTGTGTTTGACTTTTGCTCCCTAGATGTCCATCGTCTGATAGTTGTTTTTCCTGTCCTCTCTGATCTTCTTGGCCTCAATCCTCAACCTGAGCTGGATGAATCTCCTCATGATCTGTTCCTCTACCTCATGGCATGATGGAAGACTGCCAGAGAACACCCTGGCTTCTCTTTCCAGGGTTTCCACCGCATTGGGGAGCTTCAAGAGGTTAATGCTTGTCTTTGCTCTAAATAGCCTCTCAATTTGTTAAACTAACTGAAAGGTCTCTTTAGAGGGGCGACAAAGGGCACCTGCCTTGAATTCCTTTAGACCCAGTAGAATGCTGTTTTCTTCAGCAGGACTGTCCAGACTGTCATCCTTGTTGCTAATTGCAAGTTGGCATGTTTCACAAGTGTTGCAATTTTTTAGGACTTGGTGTACAATGTAGCCTGCAAGATGGAAAAGAATGCACTTTTCTGATCATGTGAGGTCAGCCGATGTCCTGCTCTCCAACAGCTCCTCTAAGCTGAGCCCAGGAAGGACAGTGGTCTCCACTGTCTCCAGGAAATCTGCCAGATAAGTGCTGTCATCTTCCTGGTAACTGCCAGATTTGATGGTGTTAAGAAACTGTCCAACTGATATAATCCTGAGTGCATGGTGGAATTCCAGAGGAGTTGGAACAGGATTCTTAAGCCTCACACAGCTGAACAGATTTTCCAGACAGTCCTGTGTGAACCTTGCAGTCAACACAAACTTATGTCCCCTTGTCAACATTTCTCTTTGTATTGACAGGATAGATGTTGTGGCCATTACCATCCCACTTTGCACCGGTTTCCACACCCCCTTTGGCTCAATCCTCATGCCATGGAACAAATTGAACATGTCCTTGAGAAAAGTGATGGCATTGTTGTACTCCTCCATCTTCAGTTGGCTCAGTGCTGTAACCTGGTGCTGAGAAGACATCAGATCAAACCAGCGGTTCACCTGTTCCAGGAACCATGCTGTTGACAGATAGGACTGAGGGCGCTGCTCTTGCTGCAAGATGTATTTGATTCCAGCACTTGTTGCCTTGCTGAACACAGTCATTGCAGTGTTCAGTTTCATTTTTTCAAAATGACTGGGTGTGATGGCTTTGCTTGATAATTTGGGGGCTATTTTTAATGCCATCCCTTGCTGAAAGTCCACCAGATCCTTGACAGGGACCACTGAAACCTCATTTGAGGTGAGGTTATTTTTTTGGACAACATCAGCCGGGAGTAAGAACACTTGTCCACGAACAAGGGCACTCTTCAGTTTTTTAACCAAATGTGGAACATCAGGCATGAAATACAGTTGCCTGTCTGCGCAAAGGATGGGCAAGGATGTTCGAGGGGGGGCCTGGTCCCGGGTACCTTCCTCGACAAAGCCACTGCGGCCTTTCGCCAGACTCTGCCCGGGCATGGCACGCCAAATGTGGAACCGAACGCACCCAGGATGCCCCGCAGCGGGTGGCGGGGCCCTCCCCCACATGCAAATTAGCCACGCGCAGCCCTCGGAACGTAAACACTGTCCCCGGCCGACCCCGTTGTGACCTCCCGGTGGTGCAGAGCGTGAAGTTTTCAAGTTTTACGGGGGCAGAAGGCCGATAAAAACCCTGTTAAGGCCCGCAGATAATTGCTCAAACTCTCGCTATCCCTGTCCTTATTTTATTTCAAACGATATGTTGTTTTTCACGCGGTAAAAGTGTGTGTTCTTGGTGTTTTGAACCCCCATCACGGATGTTTTTTACATCAGTCTTTCTCTTAAGGGCTGTTTGACGTTCATTTTGGTTGATATTGATAGGTAGGTAGGTAGGTAGGTAGATAGATAGATATACAGATAGATAGATATCCCTGTGTTTGTATCTTTGTGTGTGTGTGTGTGTTTGTATATTTGTGTGGGTGTGTGTGTGTGCGTGTGTGAAACAACACAACCTCCACCAATGACAAACTAAATAATCACACTATGAAATAAATAATGCAGTAAAAAACAAATTAAATAACAAAAACTAAATAAAAAACACCAACACAGCCACCACCAATGACAAAATAATCACAGCAGCATGAAATAAACAATCGAAATTAAACATTTTCCTCCTCCTCCTCCTCCTCCTCCTCCTTCATCTTCCTCCATTCCTCCATTCCTCCTCCTCCTCCTCCTCTTCCTCCTCCTCCTCCTCTGGCAGCATGCCCCTCCTCACTTGAGCCAGCCACACATTCTGCCCTGTGCATCAGTCTATACCTTGTCGTTTTGGGTATGGAGTAGGCCGGGGGGTTCTCCTGCATCTTTTGCATCACCCACTCTTTGGCCGTCAGTCCCCCCGGCCCCTGCTCCTGGGGGCAAAAAAAACTACCCCTAAAGAAGCTGTGGCCAGTCAATAAATGTCTCTGTAGGCCACAGGTCAGACAGGGCTGTCCTGCCAGACTTTTCTGGCCCTCTGGGCCCACGGTGGCCAGAACCTCCTTGTCCCTCTGCTCCAACACCCTCCTCCTGTAAAGGGTGTTCCTTGTGGGCTGTCTGGATGTTCCTTTGAATTGAAGAGCAGAGTAAACAGTTAGTGTCAGTGTAACCTTCAGTGCTCCTCTGCATATCTGTGCTTTATGTTACATGTAAAATGTGGTTGTGAGCTGGTTATTGTTACACACCTGCTCTTCTTGCAGCTTGTCCTGCTGCTCCTGCACCTGCTCTTCTTGCAGCTTGTCCTGCTTGCATTTTCTCCGTCTTCTTATTCGCCTTTTTATGCTCTGTCCTGCACAGAAATTGAGAAACAAGTAAAGTCAAATGTTAAGCTCACACAATCAATTCAAGTCACTACAGCAGAGAGAACAGTAACTCTGATACTCACTTGGTGATGATGAGGAAGCTGTTTAAGATTCTCAGTTGTTTGTGAAGACTTTAAAGCATCTCCTCTCAACATACTAGCTCCTCCTCAAAGGTCACACTCAACCAATCAGAACCTGCTCCTCCTCGAAGTTCACACTCAACCAATCAGAACCTGCTTCTCCTCGAAGGTCACACTCAACCAATCAGAACCTGTCCTCTGCATTTTACAGCAGCCTTCTCTGTACAGTCGTTTGACCCTTACGTCTCTTCCACAGAGGGTGAGAAGCTGTTGGCGGCGCCGGTAAACAATACAGTTAAGCTACGGGTCAGAAGTGGGCACTCAGGGAGTCATCAGAAGTGAGCATTCAGGGAGCCGGACGATGGGCCATGGCAGTCAGGATCCCCAGGGAGCCGGACGATGGGCCAGGGCCGTCAGGATTTACAGGGAGCCGGACAATGGGCCAGGGCCGTCAGGATCCACAGGCAGCTGGACGATGGGCCAGGGCCGTCAGGATCCACAGGGAGCCGGACGATGGGCCAGGGCCGTCAGGATCCCCAGGGAGCCGTCTCCGAGACAGTTCAGGCTGTCTGATTCCTCTTGAGATGATCTGGACTGATGGATAAGAGAATGTAAACTTTTCCCACGGTGATGCCAGCGTTGTGGTTTCTCTGTCACTTTATTAAAGTATTTCTTTAAAGAAAGAATTAAAACTTATTTACCTGTGTTTGTTTTTTCATGCCAAGCTGTAATGTTCTATGGTTAACTGTTTGTTTGGATGGTTAATATGAAACATACCAAAAGTCTCACTCCATCAGCCAAGAGTGAGGCAGCAGGATTTACAACAAAACCAGTGAAGTCCTGATGTTTGTGTCATGTTATACTGTAGAACATTTTATGACATTTTTATTAAATGCTGAGGCATGAGTCAACTTATTGAGTTTATTTAAAGCTACAATACATTTATGTGTTCAAGATTTGGACTCTGCTGCTTCCTCTGTAACTTTGAATATCAAATGCTGTTTTTTTTAATTTTGATGTTAACAACTACAACAATAAATAAACATTAAACTTTATACATGGATATTTGTTCTGTCATTAAACTTGATAAATGAAGATGTATGAAGTCAAAAAAAGTACACGAATTCAGATATATTCAAATGCCAATCAGTTTTATTGATCACGAGTGTCAACAAAACATATAAACCTTTCAGGTTTATCAAGTGTAAACAAACTATGTACATTCAAGGCATTTCAAAGTGTTAAGAAAATATAAACCTTTCAGGTTTATCAAGTGTAAACAAACTATGTACATTCAAGGCATTTCAAAGTGTTAAGAAAATATAAACCTTTCAAGTTTATCAAGTGTAAACAAACTATGTACATCAGAGCAATGGAAGGTTCCGGAAAATAAAACCTTTCAGGTTTATCAAGTGTAAACAAACTATGTACATCAGAGCATTTGAAAGTGTTAAGAAAATATAAACCTTTCAGGGGTATCAAGTGTAAACAAACTATGTACACCAGAGCATTTGAAAGTTTCAGGAAAACAAAACCTTTCAGGTTTATCAAGTGTAAAAAAACTATGTACAGGCAGATAATTCAAATGTAAAATAACTATGTTCAGGCAGATTTTAAAAGATTAACAACAGCTTTTTTTTTTTTTTTTTTAGATTTTTTTTTTTCATTTAGGTTTTTGCTTGGTGTTTTTGGATTGCACAGCCTGCTGAATTCTCCTTAGCTGACGTGCAGGCGGTAGCGGCGGCTGCTGCTGTTGCTGCTGCTGCTGCTGCTGCTGCTGCTGCTGGGGGGCTTGTGGCTGCAGCTGTGCAGCTGCTGGCTGCCACTGGGGAGCTGCTGGTGTCAGTTGGAAAAATGCTTGTTGCTGGGGAGCTGCTGGTGTCAGTTGGAAAAATGCTTGTTGCTGGGGAGCTGCTGGTGTCAGTTGGAAAAATGCTTGTTGCTGGGGAGCTGCTAGCCACTGGGGAGCTGCTGGCCACTAGGGAGCAGCTGTGGGCTGCTGTTGAGGAGCTGCTGGCCACTGGGGAGCTGCCGGCCACTGTTGAGCAGCTGGTGGAAGTTGGACAGCTGCGGGCTGCTGTTGAGGAGCTGCTATCTGCAGTGGAAGAGCTGATGGCGGCTGCTGGGGAGCTGCTGGCTGGGCTGCAGGCTGTGGTAAATAAAGAAAAGACGGTACAGTGAGTGAAATGTTGAAACGTCAACATGCAGGGCTTTAGTCCGAGCATCGTGTCAACTGACCGTTTGCTGATGTTTCTTCTCTGCCAGCCAGTCCTCCACGGAGCGTCCCGCGGCCGTCGAGCAGAGGTCCCCCCCCCCCCCCCTATAGCGACTGTGGCCATATGCCTTCGTCTTGGGCTGACCACAGCTGCTGCAGTTGAAGTGGTCAGACAGCCTCCTTGTAGGCGCTAGGACAGCACCCAACTCTTCTGCCCGACGGCGCTCCTCCTCCCTCAGCTTCCTCTGCCAGGCGGTGGTACGGGGCACAGAGGGCTGAGGGGGCGCAGGGGTGGAGGTGGAGGCGGCAGCAGAGGTGGAAGAGGAGGAGGCAGCAGAGGTGGAGGTGGAGGCTTGAGCGATGATTTGGTACAGCTGAGGTGCCAGGGGCCCACAGTGGGTCACGGCCTGACCAGTTGCGTCCTGGGGGAGGTTGAAGACGAGGGGCTGGTCAGGCTGTGCAGGCTGCTGCAGCAGACCCCGGGTGGAGGGGAGCTCCTCCTCCGTAGCCTGCTCAACGCTGGGCCCTGGCACCGTCACAGTCAGGCTCTCCACCATCTCTGCTTTGCTCCTCTGGTGGTGCCTGGAGAAAAAACAATCAAACACAAAGGTTGTCAGTGGCATCCCCTGTCCACAATCCATCATGTCAGGGACACGCAGCAGCAGCTGAACGACACAACACTTACCACTGAATCAGGGTCTTTTGGTTCACCTCGTACAGGTGGATGGGGGCGGACGTCAGGAGAGTGGGGTGGCGGTGCAGGTTGGACCTGATGTTGGAATAATCTCTCCTGATCAAGCCCCACCTGTTCACCTTTGCTCCCGCCAACGTCTTTCCAGAGTAATGTATCTGGCACAGCTCCACAAACAGGGTCTCCACGATCCTGCTGAGGTTGGGAGACTGTGCCGCTCCAGCCCCTGATCCAAGGAAAGACCTGCAGAGAGAGACAGAAACTAAATCATTGCTCCATCACAGAGAGAGAAACTAAATCATTGCTCCATCTAACAGAGAGAAACTAAATCATTGCTCCATCACACAGAGAGAAACTAAATCACTGCTCCATCATGCAGAGAGAAACTAAATCACTGCTCCTTTACCCAAACATGTAACTTAAAAGAAAAATTTGCACAAAATCAATCAGAGAGCTGATCAACACTTACCGAGTGACGCTGTCGACCCCCGGGATGTTCTTGTGCTTGGAAGGGCCCGCTTTAAAGCGTCCCTTCACCAAGCGGTCCTGGTGGCGGGAGAGAAAGGAGATAGGCGCCTTGTCTCTGGCAGAAAGCTTCAGCCACAAGGCGACTATCTTCCTCACCTGCTGCTGCGTAGGATAGACCTGGTTACGCAGCTCCACCAGGACCTGGGCCAGACGCACCACGTGCTGGAAGCCGCCATGCCCGTCCGGGCCGACAAGGTCCTGCAGCAGACACGGAGAGAGGGAGGACGAGTGGGGTTAAAAACATCAATACAGACATGATGAATGACAACAACAGACAGATAATTATGATAAACTTGCCTCCTCCTCCTCCACGGGGTCTGTGGGTGTGTCGGCAGGAGCAGCTGGTGCAGAGGCAGCTTCGGGGGCAGGGGCAGAGGCGGCTTCGTGGGGCTGAGGCTGCAGCAGGAGCCGGCTGAGGTCAGTGATGTACCTCAAGTCCCCCTGGTCCTCCTCAAATCCCTCGTCCTCCTCTTCCTGCTCGTTGTCCTCTACGTCCTCCGTCCCGTCCGGCACGTCCGGGTCCTGGCTGTCATCCTGCAGGTGCTTGCCCGTCTGGGAGTACAGGTACTCCAGACCAATGAGTTCTCCTGAAAGAACGATGTGGAAGAATTTAAGAGGACAAAAAGCACAAACAGTTAAAAACACACACTCTCTCCCACACAGTGAGATCGCAGGCACACACTAAGTTAACCTGTTCAGCCCCAGCCCCTTTTTTAAGGCCTCCTGCTCGAAACCCATACCCATAAAGAAAAGACTGCAACCACAAGGTCTATTTGAATAATTTTGGTGTCAAAATAATAGTAACACTTGAGGGATTTGTCCATATGTTTCAGCATATCAGTATATGTGTTACTGGGACAGAGTAAATGAAGATAGAAGTCAGAATAATTTGAAAATCTCACCCTCGCCTAAAACAGAAACATTTTTTTATTGTGAATATCTCTCTTAGAAATGATGCTGGAGTGGCTGTGAACCTCTAAAAATGAAGAATAACTTATGTTTACATCATCTCTGCGAAGGATTATTGTTATAAAGTGATGCAGAGAAACATTAAAGAGGTTTGCTAACAATATGGTCAGGCGAGGATTTTGAAAAACAGTGCATATTGAGCCAAAAGTCAAAAATATATCTATTTGTCAAATAATAGCAGACATGACGGTAGTCTTAAAGGCACAGTTCACCCCAAAATGAAGAGCTTAAATGTCTTTCTCACCTGTGTACTCCCTGGGCTGGGTGTACGTCTCCACCAGGGTGAGCCCCAAGAACTCCTGAGTCAGCAGGTGCACGGCCTTTAAGAACCGGGCATCGTAGCAGCGCGCCTGGACTCACTCGGTGCCCTGCACTGCCTGACGTGCCCGGTTCTCATTCCACCTCACCAGGCCCTCCAGCAAGAACACCTGAAAGTTCAGGGCGCTGGCGGACGTGCCTGTGACAGGAGAGGGTTCAGTAAACGCGGACAAAATCTGACATGCCCTCCCTCCCCCCCGTGCTCAAGCACGCCCGTGTTTTTCACACTCACCGGGGATGAAGCAGCACAGGTGGAGGTGGAATGACTCCAGGAAAGTGGAGCCCCTCGCACAACGAAAGACGGGCAACACAACCCCTCCACGGGTCACCTGCCCCGTCTTCGTGTAAAGCTGGACTCCAGCGGGATCCTGGATGCAGCTCAGGTGGCGGCACTGCGTCCTCCAGATCTCCCCCATCCTCCCCTGGTCTATGAGCGGGACGTTCATGGTGTCCTTGGCCTGCCAGAAGGAGTCGAACACCTCCTGGATGAGGCTCTCGGTCTCCTCCGCCCCCCTGGTGCGACCCCGACAGTGACGGGCCATCTCCTCCGCCGTGGGCTTGGACGAAGCCGCCCTGTCCTCACCCTCCCGGGCCCGCTGCAGGTTCTCCAGGTCGGACCGGTCCCACTCAAAGATGGCAAAGCTCAGCCGTGCCATGAACAAGCCAAACAGGGGGTGGCTGTCCGTAGTGACCCCTCTAGCGAAGCGCCGCATGAGGTGCCACACGTCCAGCCGCACTACCAGCTAGTCCCACTCATGAAACATGGCTGAGACCTGGAGGCAAATCAAAAAACACGAGGTCGTCAGCAGCAGTCCAAAACAGACATGCGCACGACTGATCACTCTCAAACTATTACAGCCGGCGTACTTTGCACATCCCGATGGCCCTGCAGCAGTCACGGCCCACGTACAGGACCTGAGGGGGGTCCTGCCTCGCCTCCCTGTACCTCTGCATTAGGCCGGCCGCCATGGGCAAGAGTCCCTCGCCCTCTGAGTCCGTGAGCACGGACATCAGCACCTGCCCATGCTCGTTGCCCACGTTGGTGACCCAGGCGGCCGACCCCGCAGCTTCCCCCACGAGCTTCTTGGTCATCTACAGGGGTGAGAACAAACACAGGGGGGTTACAATGGGCCTGACAATTTCTGATTTTCTCTCTCCAGCTCATTCAGAAGGAGAAAACTTGCCTTCTTCGTCGAGTCCATTTTTAGGATTGACTCGAAGATGGAGGTGATTCGGGCCTTGGTCTCCTCCAGGCGGGTCAGGGCCTCTCTGGCGTACACTGACAACAGCCAGTGATGGGTGGGGATGGGGCGAAGGGGCGGCACCTCCAGGCCTCGCCTCATCACTCTCAGCTGCTTGAGCACTGAGAGGTAGGTGGCCACCCGGCGCATCCACTCCTCGGTGTGCTGTTCGAGGAGGGCTGCCCGGAGGCGAGACGCGCTGTTGCCCAGGGTGCGCTCCTTCATCAGTCCGATGACGCGCTTGTCGCAGGACAGCCTGTGGAGAGAAGCGATGGAGAGAGAGAGAGTGTGAGAGAGAGAGAGAGAGAGACGTCACATAAATGTCAGGACGAGACATTAATGCGCTGGGATGCTCTTCAGCCGCTTACTTGTAGGTGAGGACCACCGGGAAGTCAGACTGGTGTATCACGTCCAGCTGCCCCACAATGCTTTGTGCCCAAGCCGCATATTTTTTGTGACAGGGTGCACACTCCAGGTATTCGGTGCCCATGAAATACCAGGATTCCCTGTCGAGGACCTTCCTCACTGTCTTATAAAGACCGGCGCCGGTCAATCTTTTCCTACAGTTGGGACTCTGGCTCCCCAAAACGGGTATGCCCACATCCTGTAGGGGGGCCCAAAAGAAAAACCGGCTGAGGAAGAACGCGACTGGTGAAGCAGGGGGCTGGGTGTAGATGGGCCGGGGCTCGGGAGGGTTCCACCACATGCGGAGCATGCTGGTGAGCACCGCATTGCCCCTCTGGTCTCTGCAGAAAAGAGCCCGGCCCAGCCAGTCCTGGTCCTGCAACGGCAGGGTCTTCCTCCACCCCTGAGGCAGCATCTGTGAAATATACACCACACCAGACATGAGGACCAGATGAAAATATATGTTTCTTTTTAATTAATACCGTGTGAGTGTTTGTTATATAAGTGCATGTCTTTAAACGCACGTGTTCAGACAACAGAATCAGGTGTGTCACTCTTTTGTCAGAGCGCATGGAGGCATGACTGCATGAAGACCTCAGCAGACGTCAGTGGTGAGGAAACTTTAATTTAATCTCATTGAAGAAAAGGACAAACTTGATTTAGTGACTATGAGACTAAAAGTTTGTTTTTACTTATAATTTAAGCCCTGTTAATTTAAAATTCAGTCTTTAACATTGACATAGTGACAATGGTGACTTGAGGTCTGATATTTTAGGCTTTATCTTTATCTTCATCTCCTTTAATTATTTAAACTCATTTAGGCAATCTTACTTAGATTGGAATACTTTGATTTCAATACAGACTATTATCATTAAGTTTGAATGCAATTTAATCATTATGGTAGTTCATATCAGTTAAAACAAACCTATTTGAGATGAAAACAGTTTGTAACCTACCGATTTTGTAAGTTTAAAAGGACTTAAACCATTTAAATATTTAAGGAAGTATATAAACACAATACCTGCGCGCCTGCACTCAGGGGGGCTGGCTGTCCTGCTTCTCCCTCTGTCGGCCCTGCTGTCTGGCCCTGACCCCTGGGTCCTCCAGCACCTGCAGCTCCAGCACCAGCTCCAGCACCAGCAGCGGCAGGTCCAGCACCAGCAGCAGCTCCAGCACCAGCAGCAGCTCCAGCAGGACCAGCAGCAGCTCCAGCACCAGCAGCGGCAGGTCCTGCACCAGCAGCAGCTCCAGCACCAGCAGCAGCTCCAGCACCAGCAGCAGCTCCAGCACCAGCAGCAGCAGCTCCAGCACCAGCAGCAGCAGCTCCAGCAGCAGCAGCTCCAGCAGGACCAGCAGCAGCTCCAGCACCAGCAGCAGTTACAGCAGCAGCAGCTCCAGCACCAGCACCAGCAGCAGCAGCTCCAGCAGGACCAGCAGCAGCTCCAGCACCAGCTCCAGCACCAGCAGCAGTTACAGCAGCAGCAGTTACAGCAGCAGCAGCTCCAGCACCAGCAGCAGTTACAGCAGCAGCAGGTCCAGCACCAGCAGCAGCTCCAGCACCAGCAGCTCCAGCACCAGCAGCAGTTACAGCAGCAGCAGTTACAGCAGCAGCAGGTCCAGCACCAGCAGCAGTTACAGCACCAGCAGGTCCAGCACCAGCACACCAGGTCCAGCACCAGCTCCAGCACCAGCAGCGGCAGGTCCTGCACCAGCAGCAGCTCCAGCACCAGCACCAGCTCCAGCACCAGCAGCAGCAGCTCCAGCAGGACCAGCAGCAGCTCCAGCACCAGCAGCAGTTACAGCAGCAGCAGCTCCAGCACCAGCACCAGCAGCAGCAGCTCCAGCAGGACCAGCAGCAGCTCCAGCACCAGCAGCTCCAGCACCAGCAGCAGTTACAGCAGCAGCAGTTACAGCAGCAGCAGCTCCAGCACCAGCAGCAGTTACAGCAGCAGCAGGTCCAGCACCAGCAGCAGCTCCAGCACCAGCAGCAGTTACAGCAGCAGCAGTTACAGCAGCAGCAGGTCCAGCACCAGCAGCAGTTACAGCAGCAGCAGGTCCAGCACCAGCAGCAGCAGGTCCAGCACCAGCAGCAGCAGGTCCAGCACCAGCACCTGCAGCTCCAGCACCAGCAGCGGCAGGTCCAGCACCAGCAGCATCAGGTCCAGCACCAGCAGCAGTTACAGCAGCAGCAGGTCCAGCACCAGCAGCAGTTACAGCAGCAGCAGGTCCAGCACCAGCACCAGCAGGTCCAGCACCAGCAGCAGCAGGTCCAGCACCAGCACCTGCAGCTCCAGCACCAGCAGCGGCAGGTCCAGCACCAGCAGCATCAGGTCCAGCACCAGCAGCAGTTACAGCAGCAGCAGGTCCAGCAGCAGCAGCAGCTCCAGCACCAGCAGCAGCTCCAGCACCAGCAGCTCCAGCACCAGCAGCAGTTACAGCAGCAGCAGGTCCAGCAGCAGTTACAGCAGCAGCTCCAGCACCAGCAGCAGCTCCAGCACCAGCAGGTCCAACAGCTGCTGCAGGTGCAGAGGAGAGAGAGAAACACCCTGTTTCACACAAACCAAGCTGATGTTCAACCCCCCTTTCATAGCCAAATAAATGGAAGTAATTGATAAATAACAGATTTCAATGAGCGATGACTACTCACGGTAGTCGACCTCCTTTACAGCTTCCAGAAGAAGCTCGTCCGGGATCTCAGATGCGGTGCCTGCATTAAAATAAATACGATTAGATGGAACTTCTATAATCCCTTTGGAAACCCCTAAGGGAAATTAGGATTTCAAAAGCAGTTAAAACTGTAGATAAAATAAAAGAGATAAAAATAAAGATAAATAAAAATATAAGCTCAAGATTTTCAGCTGATGTTTCTGAGCTGTCCTTACTCGATGAAGGCAGCTGCGCTGCTGCAGGCTGGGCCCTTTTCTCCCAGTCCCTGCCCTGCACGTAGCTCTGCAGCTGATGCATCCGAGATCCCGGACCTACGGCCACCCCCCTCAGCCACTGCAGGTAGCTGCACGCAGAGAGAAAAGAGGGACGATTAGAGGCGAAAAAAAACAATGGCAGTAATAATGATGATGATGATGATGATGACGATGACAAAAACACTCACGTTCTGGTCTCCTGGGTGTCGGCCTCGTACAGGGCCTGGTATGTCATCCCAGCATGCGCACCGAAGCCCACCAGGGTGCCGTCCATGGCCCTGACAGAGACACCGCCCTCACGCGCCATGCGTCCCTGGATGACGGCCGTCATCTCAGGGAACAGCCAGGCGTAAGCTGAGAGGGCGTCTTTGTTCAGGGCGAGGGGGGATTGTGACGTGTCTCCGCTGTCACGCTCCTTCTGATGGGACACCAGGAGGTGACAGGCGTAGCCCACGTCGTGGCTCAACAGCCACTTAAATGTTCTACCCCGGTATTTGCCAAACTGGAGCTCACTGGCACTGAGCACCAGTTCACGGCAACCGGGGTCACCGCCAGCCTGTGCCACATGCTCAGCGGCCTCCAACTTCACCTTCTTGGCCGACTTGACCGTCGTGGCAGCGGGTGCCCCTTGCCTGGCAGAGGCTCGGGCCACCCGCATCGCCTCAGGCGAGGGAGCGAGGACGAGCTTGCCTGACATGGGCACAGTGCGAAATTTGGGCTTGAATGCCATTCTGAAAACAAAAGAGACAAAAGTATTCAAAAGTTTTGCCATTTTAACAAGGGTACACATAATCTCAGAGATTTACACATGTTCAAAAAACAAGCAGTCAGGACTAATATGACACTCCACAGCAGATTTGTTGTACAGCATCCTTGGAAGTCTTGAAAGGTGCTTTTAAATAAAATGTATTACTATTATACAGATATTATTATTATTAAATAGATGTTCTGTATCATTGTTGCTGTTAGCTGTATTATTTGATTTTTCTTTGAGTGCCTGAGACTTTAATATCTTTAGTCCATTTTTGGAAAAAAGGCATAGGGCAAGACAATTTCTGCACTTCATTATACACCCTTTATAAACAGAAAAGAAGAGGACTAGAATTTGTGAAAATTCTATACTGATCTTGATCTACTGTTTCATTCTTTTTTGACTTCAAATATATATATATATATTTTTTTCTTTTTATTCTCATTTTCAAAATGTTAAAAATACAATAAAAAAATCTCAGCATCATCTCAAGCTTTTAAGACGCCATGAAGTGTTTTTTTTCACTCTTTATCCCCCTTTCAAACCTTTAACCTTTATTAAGGTTAAAGGTCAAACCTTTATTTCTTTCTTATCATGAGCAAGTATAACGTCAAAGAGCATTTGTAAGGTCACTCAGCAGCCTAACAGGAACTAATCCTGAATGAAACTCGGCATGGAAATATGCATTTTCTGAAATTTCATTTTAATTACTCAATTTTAATGAAAAAAAACGACAATCTCTCCCACTCACAGGACTTTAAGTAACAACTTCTGGGTGAAACTTGGCTTAAAGACCATATAATGATGAAAAGCCATTATGAGCATAAAAAAGGGGTGATAAATAGCTATTTTAATCGTTTTAGCGGTGTGTTTTGTCTCATACTGTGGGGCCTTTCTGTGAACAGAGGTCCACGTTAAGAAACGTCCGAAACATTAAATAGAGAAGTAAATACGAGAGTACCTGAAATACACAGGTATGGCTTTTTAACGTGTACTGTTGTGCTATTTAAGGCCTAAAAAAGGGAATTTGAATGGGATATTCGTAGAATGAATGACGATCGTAATGGAGCTATCAGAACTGTGTCATAACATCTGTGGTGGGGGAGGGGGAGATCACGTCTATAGCGGACATTTACAGTGAATTCAAAGATTGCTGAAGCATGCTTCAGCGATCGAAATTGTATCTGTATATACATATATACATATATATATATATATATATACCTGATCGGACCGAACGTTAGCCGCTGATCAGACTGAACATTAGCCGCTGTTACCACGTAAAAAATCGCACTTAAAGACTTTAATTTTCGCCAGAAAACACGGCCAGATTGACAGTAAAAAGCCTTTAGCGGGCGCGAAGAAGAGTTATGAGTTAATGCATCCGACAATTCCACGATTTCCACGGATGGTCGGACCTGAAACACATATCAGACCGCCAAAAAGTCAGCGAAACAAAAGCGTATTTTGGTGGGTTTCTACGGTCATAAATCAACAGCGGCATAGATAACAACAGCATAAGAGTGTACTTACGTTTCTCGATAAAGTGCACGGGTTGAAATCTCCTGGAGAATGTTCTCTAAGAACGGCCGTAGACAGAATGAGCTCCGAAGGAAGCGAGTGTGGCCGTCCACGGAGCGGAGGAAGGTCACAGCCAATCACAGGCGAGCGCTGCTAACTAGAATTGGCCAATCATAGCTAGCTAATTTCATGCCGCACAGGGATTGGCCGTGGCCTAAGCTGAACGAGTAGGACAATTGGGCCGAGACCTTCCTGCCCCCGAGGGTGTTACAGGATGTTGCACAGAGGTCCTGATGTGGTCCACCCCAAATGACCTCCACATGGCTACTCATGTCAGTGGTGATGTTTATTACATGTAGCCCAACAGATGCTGCTCTCTGGATGATTTCCAAAATAATGGGTTTATACACAGCATCATTGGTGGAGTTTCCACTATAATGAAATGCCACAACTTGCTTCCACCTGGTGGTACTGCCTGCCAGCATAAATACACAGACATGTGTTGCTGCTCCGTCATGACTTGGTAAGGTTACAGCACCTAACAGTTTTCCTGTCCCCATGTGCAGCTCCACACTTGGTGTAATTGCCATTTCATCCAGTGTTAATACACACTCCCTTTCCTTTGCTTTGAATCCCTCCACTTTCACTTTCAGGAACTGAAAGATCTCCCCCAACACACCTGGCTCAAATTTAATGTGCTGCATTCTCCTTTGCAGTGTTCTTGTCCCTGGCAGTGGAATGTGCGTTTTCTGAAAGGTCTTATAACCTGTTGGGCCGGTGGCAAAATGAATTTCAGAGCTCTCATAATCGTTTCTTTTCTCCATTTCATTCCTTTTGCGCTTTTCCTGTCCAGTGCCTTAATTTGGTCTTCTAAAAATACGTTTTCTAATTTTCTGTTCCTGGTGTTAATTTTTTTCTGGAGAGCTGCCTTTTCTTTCCTTTTTTTTTGCAGTGCTGCCTTCACTCTTCTTAATGTATTTTTTTGCTTAATCAGTTCCCTCTCCAGATCTTGTTGACTGACTGCAGATTCACTTGTCAGACCTGTTGATAGTGGACTGGCCGTGGCCTGACAATCCAATTCTGTCCTCACTCTCTCTCTCCCTTCTTTCTCTCTCTGCATCCCTGTCTTGCTCAGTAACTGCTGATAATATAAGATGGCACTGCTTTATAATCCATGAATGCTGATTTAACTATAAAATTAGAGTATTGCTTTCAGTACGTGTTTACAGTAGTCAAACCTGTTTCTGCTTTGGCACTGTAACTGTGGTCTGCAGTCATAGCAGCAACATTCACAGGAGGAGGAATGTATCTTTGTGCTGGTGCCTTCCTTTTCTTGACCTCAGGGCGATGCACAAATATTGTTGAGACTGCATCGGCTCTTAACCTAACCTTTCCACTTTTGTTGAAAGTGAACTGGTCTGCCTCAACGTGTTCCTGCAAATTGGATTAATTAAATTTTATAAATGCAACAACTGGAGTTTCCATTTGATATCATTAAATATTCTATAATCTATATTCTTTTCTAAGATTTTCCTCATAGTGGGGACATTGTATAAATGCTGTAAGACAGATGTCAGATTTTAGTAAACATTAAAGTTGTTTGACATGGTGTTTGACAAGTGCAGTTTGTTTGTGCTGTTTACCTCACAAAGTATTTTACTGTTGAAGTCTTTAACAGTTGTTAGATTCTCCCTGCTTACTTAGGCCAACCATTTGGTTCGCCTCTCTCTGTCAGCAGGGAAACCATACATCCGCACTCCTTTCTCAGAGCGATTGGAGCAGCCCCATGCAGCGCAGCCAACCATTGTTTAAGAGACTGAGTACATGAACGAACAACATGAAGGAAAAGGATAGATTGGTATTAACACTACTTATTTTTCAGTTTATCAGTATGTTCCTGTTTAAGCTTGAGAAGCTTAAACAGGAACATACAGCAGATAATTGAGTTATCTAGAAAACAGCAACAAGTTGTTAAATATGCAGGTCTTTAAGCAGGGAAGGTGTCCATGTTATGTACTTTACATTACAGAGAATGAGCATACATGCATTTTATTTTTCTCTACAATTGGACACACACTAGGATATGAATGAATGAAGATGTGAATCTTCACTGGTATCACAATTGGATCACAATTATCTTGTTAACAATTCAGTTCGATTTGATATCATGATACATCACTATATGTTGCATCTTCATTATTGTATATCACTGCAGGTGGCAGGGTTTTCATCAGTGAATTCAAGCCATCAGATTCATATGAATTCCCTTTCTTATTTTATTGTTTTATCTCCTCCAAGAAAGGATAAAGTAGTATAACGCTCAGACTTTATCCACCGCGTTCAAAACTCAAGGGGGGGGGGGGATAATTTGCGTTCAAGTTAATCCTCTGGTAAACACTTAAAAAAACACAGGAAAAATACCCTTATTACAACATAAATCCACCTTACAGAAAATACCATTGAACAAAGCTCAAACGAATCAATGATGCTTTCAGTTTATGGTTGCGCTCTTTAATAATCTCAATCCAACGTCTCTAAAACAAGCGGAAAAACACAAAATATCACTCAAAATTGCATCTTTGTGATTTCAAAATTCACTAAAATGTTCACTCTAACGAAAAACACTGTACCAGCCAAAACTGTCCATCATAAAGTGTCTTTTTAAACAAAACAGAGCCCGGTGGCACCTCCGCGCTCTTCCGTTTACCGAAATCTTCCGTGAAGTAGTCCAATAATCCGGCAGGAAGCCCCCCAAAACAGTCCAAAAAAACTGAAAAAAGATCGATCAACAAAACCACTGGTATACCAGGAAAAAGTAAAAAAAAAAAAAGAACAATCTCACCGGGATCCAGCGAGGCAGGAAAAGACGGGAAGGCAGCTCTTTGTTCTCCTCCGCGTGTCCAGCGATGCAGCTGGAGGAGCATCGGCTGTCAGGCACAAAACGACGGCGTATCCCTTCTTTGTCGTTTTCTTTATCTTTTCGATTCTCTCTCAATATACTTTAATAGTAAGTCATAAGACCGTGGCCTGAGTTCCCCACTTTTCCCCCACAATCAGCTGTTCCTCCCGGTCCATCCTCCTCTTCCCTTACGCCACATCCTGCCTTAAGTAAACTTTGGATCTCCCTTACATCTTTTTAGTTACACCCATTACATTTTATAAGCACAGAGAAACCACATCATCTTCCGAGAACAAAAAAACATTTTTTATTTTATTTTATTTCAATATTATTATTATTTTTTTTTTATCACTCTTCTTTTTTTTTTTTTTTCTTTTAACAAGGTGACACCGTCACAGATGTACTTACTACAGTAAATACTAAAGTGGCATCAAACTTGTGTATTATTTTATATATCGGTTCTAATCCATTATTATGGGAGGCCCATTGAGAAATAAATCACACTTGCTTTTACATTCACCATCATACTCTCATACATACACTAGTATACTCTCTTACATTCACTATCAAACTCTTATATATACTATTCATACTCTCATACATACACTCGCATACTCTCTTACAACCACTATTAAACTCTCTTACACTTACTATCAAACTCTCTTACACTTACTATCAAACTCTCTTGCAT
This sequence comes from Cetoscarus ocellatus, assembly GCA_037902135.1. Classification (NCBI taxonomy): domain Eukaryota; kingdom Metazoa; phylum Chordata; class Actinopteri; order Labriformes; family Labridae; genus Cetoscarus; species Cetoscarus ocellatus. Next base: position 84,135 of record JBAMNC010001288.1, read on the forward strand.
TTACTATTAAACTCTCTTACATTTACTATCAAATTGTCTTACACTTACGATCAAACTCTCACAGAGAACAATAGGATATGTGAATAAGAATAGTTGTATGTGAATGAGAATAGTAGTATGTGTGTGAGAGTTTGCTTGAAACGGATATAGCACTAAATTCTCTGTTCCTGATTGGTTATCCTCTTCGAAAAAGCTAGGGGAGGCGCATTTTTACATGCATGGCCATGATTGAAATGACAGTATGATGGACAGAGAGCAACTAAATGAAGCTATGGGCCTCCTTAATAACATTTTAAACTCTGAAACCGTCACAACAGTGTCAGACATATTACAACAACGGCAACAACCATCCACTCCGCATCCAATGCGGCCACTGAGGAAGAGAAGTGGCGGCTTTTCAGAGCTGAATCAGGTTTAACCGGGAGCCAACAACGCACCTGTACTTTGCTTGGAGCTAACGTGAGCGTCAGTGTGACACCTCCTAATTCACTCAGCGTCTATGTGTGCCGGTGAGCTCAAAGACGCAGATAGGCGTGCATCGCAGGGGACAGTGAGGGATCATCAGTCCCTTGTGTGATTTTAAAATTCAACCGATGTCTTGATAGTTCATGTGCAAGGTGAATGTGACGTCACTGGCTCATCTCACCAAGGAGATGACATAGGATCACGTTGAGACAAAATATGGAGACTGGTGTGGCAGTTAAACAAACAAATCATTATTCCTTCTCGCTTATTACTGTTAACTAGTAAAATGCGCTTGTATAACTGATGTATACAAGCAATATCACATGAGAGCGAGAGCTGTTGTCCTGGATATCAGCGCTGGGGTGATTACCTGCGGCACTCTGCCACATTATTATCTCACCTGGAATATTTAATGCGGATGCAATTTCTCTCCAACGCTTGTTCTTTTCACATCCGTTGTGATAATCTCTGCATGAAACGTTGTACAAACATTCGTGGTCTTGCCACAGGTTGACAAGACTGTCCTCCATCTCCACTGTCCATCTCACCTGTACGCTCTTTGTGCTCGCCATTCTTGCCTCTGATAACTCCTGTCTCGTGGTCATTTCTGGTCATTGTAGGCAGCTCTCTCTGATTGGCTACTGTTATCCTCAGCGAATACGAGTTGCGTAATCATCCAGATAAATATCAAACATGTTTGAAAATTATCGGGGGGGCTCCGACGAGTCTGTGAGACGATCATGGGGCTTAAGATTGATCTGTCACCCGCTCACACTAGAGGATAATCTTGGTCGAACGTCGGGGCCCATTTTGGTCCCCAACCAGATTTCTTCCCTGATTGTCGGGAGGGCTGAATCTGGGTTAAATTGGGCCGAGAATCCTGTAGTGTGAGCCAGGCTTAACAAGACTAATCAACATAGACTAACTAACCGTTGGTCTTAATGAGACAATAGCAACAGCTACTCAGAGAGCAAAGACATAACTAATAAGAAGGATGTTTGCGTACGTGAAATATATTGAAGACGGATGCAAGGAAATTGTTGACAAGTGACATTAAAGGATTTGATAAGAATTCAGACCTAATTAAATTCTACTGGGTGCGATGGAAAGAGAGCTTTTTTAAAGGCCAGACCTTGATACTTAAAGGTGAGCAGCTATAACTCGTGGATACTTTAAACCCTTAAAGTTATAAGAAACGTCATATGAGTCATTGTCAATAGAGTCATTGTGATGGTACATCACCTTATAACAGGTTGAATGACACCTCTGTCATGGCCTGAGGGGGTCTGTATCGCCTTTGGTGTCACAATGTAACTTCAATATGGATGGTAGGAGCTTCCACACTAAAAACTACAGATTTTTTCTGCTTTGACTGCTTTACAGTATACGTCACTTCCCCCTCGGCGACTGCACACAGGCTTTGAGCTGCACGCGGTCGCCTACAGTAACACCCCTGATTAATGCAACTTTTGGTATTAATATCGATTAAAAAACTTACTTGCAGTTTATTTTGTGTTACAAACACACTGGAAGAGGTTGAGGAGGAGCTGACGATGGGCAAGCGGGTCCGTGTCCAGAAACTTAAAGAGTCCTCTCCCTAACCACCACCAACAGAAAGGGAGGAAACCAAAAAAATAAAAGTATATTTCCAATATCCTATCGGTCCTGGTCGAAAATAGTTGCAAATCAAAAATGGCATTAAGCATCACTCTCACACTCAGCAGTGCTCCAAGCAGTAGCGCCGGAATATGAGCACGTCTTCTTCTTCTTGGTGGATTGCAAACAGCGTAGAGTTGCATAGCGCAACCTACTGTACAAGAGTGTGTGACGTCCTATGGTGGCGTCACATCACATAGCTCTTAGATTCTGGCTGACAGGCTTGTACTATATAGGAAAATAAAGAGAGCCTTCCTGACCGCCCTCACTCTTTCACCTTCTCCCTCTGGTCCCGATAATCCCCAAAGATCCACTCATAGGAACTTGTCTAGTCTGTCTTTAGTGAAGAGTAGTGACGAGAAAGTAATCACAGCTATATTTTTTTCATTTAATCACTGATAAATAGTGTCTGCTGGGAGTTGTAGTAGGGTCAGGTCAAAATTACCAACATTACATAATGTAGACAAATAAGTTCAAAAGAAACATTTAACTCCTGTGTGACTTTTAATTGTATTATCATATTGTGTCTAGTTTTCATCTATACAATTACAATAATGATGCTTCAATGTTCTCACATGTTAGGGGAAATGATTTTCTTTTTAATTATTGTTATTATTATTTTTTTCTTATTTTTTTCTTTGAAAAGGGACAGTGTCCATTAATCAACGTTCAGACAGATGTAAATGTACCTGAATTGGCCATCCTAGCATAACCAGCATGACGCTGGTTATGCTGGAATGACCAGCACTAAAACACAATGTATGCTGGTATGCTGGTCAAACCATGGTTTTACCAGCATACCAGCATGCTGGTTTTTGTAGCAGGGATGGTTTAGTCTGAGTGTTCAAAACAGTTTAAAACATGCTACAATTGATGGAAAATTAACATTTTAAATAAGAATTTACAATGTCAAAGGAAAAGTCAAACTCTCAGCTAACATAGTTACCTTCTACAAGAGGAGACATGATTGAGTTCAAAAGCTATAGTTCTTAAATTTCAAAGTCATTTTGAGACAAAAAATTTTGGTATTGCAAAGTACTTAAAGGTTTAACATTTTAAATCATATAATGACTATTTAACAATTATGGGGAAAGGTTAAATCTCTGTGGTCATGTTTGTTAGACTCATCAGTCTGACCATCTGCAGACTGTCTTTGTCCATCCATCCATCCATCTTCTTCCGCTTATCCGTAGTCGGGTCGCGGGGGCAGCAGCCTGAGCAGGATACCCAGACTCCCCTCTCCCCAGCTACTTCGTCCAGCTCCTCCCGGGGGATCCTGAGACGTTCCCAGGCCAGCTGAGAGACATAGTCCCTCCAGCATGTCCTGGGTCTTCCCCGGGGCCGCCTACCAGTGGGATGTGCCCGGAACACCTCACCAGGGAGGCGTCCAGGAGGCATCCTAACCAGATGCCCGAGCCACTTCATCTGGCTCCTCTCAACGCGGAGGAGCAGCGGCTCTACTCCGAGCCCCTCCCGGATGACCGAGCTTCTGACCCTGTCTCTAAGGGAGAGTCCGGACACCCTGCGAAGGAAACTCATCTCGGCTGCTTGTACTCGCGATCGCGTGTTTTCGGTCACGACCCAAAGCTCGTGACCATACGTGAGGATAGGAGTGAAGATCGAGTGGTAAATCGAGAGCTTCACCTTGCTGCTCAGTTCCCTTTTTATCATGACGGACTGGTGTAGAGTCCGCATCACTGCCGACGCCGCACCTTTCCGCCTGTCGATCTCCCGGTCCATCCTTCCTCCGCTCGTGAACAAGACCCCGAGGTACTTGAACTCCTCCACTTGGGGTAGAATCTCATCCCCGACCCGGAGAGGGCACTTCACCCTCCCCCGGGCGAGGATCATGGACTCGGATTTGGAGGTGCTGATTCTCATCCCAGCCGCTTCACACTCAGCTGCGAACCGATCCACGAGAGCTGTAGGTCTCGGTCTGACGAAGCCAACAGGACCACATCATCTGCAAAAAGCAGCGACCCAATCCTGAGGTCGCCAAACTGGAACCCCTCAATGCCCTGGCTGCGCCTAGAAATTCTGTCCATAAAAGTAATGAACAGAACCGGTGACAAAGGGCAGCCCTGGCGGAGTCCAACCCTCACTGGAAACGGTTCTGATGTACTGCCGGAAATGCGGACCAGGCTCTGGCACCGGTCGTACAGAGAACGAACAGCCCGTATCAGGGTGTCCGCTACCCCATACTCCCGGAGCACCCCCCACAGAACCCCATGAGGAACACAGGTCGAATGCCTTCTCCAGGTCCACAAAACACATGTAGACTGGTTGGGCAAACTCCCATGCACCCTCGAGGACCCTGTGGAGGGTATAGAGCTGGTGAATAGTTCCACAGCCAGGACGAAAACCACATTGCTCCCCCTGAATCCGAGGTTCGACAATCCGGCGGACCCTCCTCTCCAGTACCCCTGAATAGACCTTCCCAGGGAGGCTGAGGAGTGTGATCCCCCTGTAGTTGGAACACACCCTTCTTGAAAAGGGGGACCACCACCCCAGTCTGCCAATCCAGTGGTACTTTCCCTGATGTCCACGGGATGTTGCAGAGTTGTGTCAGCCATGACAGCCCCACAACATCCAGAGCCTTGAGGAACTCCGGGCGGATCTCGTCCACCCCCAGAGCCCTGCCACCAAGGAGCTTTTTGACCACCTCAGCGACCTCAGAGATAGCAGAGTCCACCACAGAGTCCCCCAGGTTTGCTCCCTTACTGAAATACGTGCTGGTAGGATTGAGGAGTTCTTCGAAGTATTCTTTCCACCAATCCAGGACGTCCCAAGTCGAGGTCAACAGCGCGCCATCCCCACCATAGACGGGGTTTACGGCACACTGCTTCCCCCTCCTGAGACACCTAATGGTGGTCCAGAATCTCTTCGAAGCCGTCCGGAAGTCGTTCTCCATGGCCTCACCGAACTCCTCCCATGCCTGGGTTTTTGCCTTGGCAACCACCGAAGCTGCATTCCGCTTGGCCTCCCAGTACCTGTCAGCTGCCTCCAGAGTCCCACTGGCCAAAAAGGCACGATAAGACTCCTTCTTCAGCTTGACGGCATCCCTCACCGCCGGTGTCCACCAGTGGGTTCAGGTGTTGCCGCCACGACAGGCACCGACGACCTTACTGCCACAGCTCCGATCAGCTGCCTCAACAATAGAGGCCCGGAACAAGGCCCACTCGGACTCAATGTCCCCTGCCTCCCCCGCCACATGGTTGAACTTCGCCCGGAGGTGGGAGTTGAAACTCTTTCTGATGGGAGACTCTGCCAGCCGTTCCCAGCAGACCCACACAACACGCTTGGGCCTGCCAGGTCTGACGGGCATCCTCCCCCACCATCGGAGCCAACTCACCACCAGGTGGTGATCAGTTGACAGCTCCGCCCCTCTCTTCACCCGAGTGTCCAAAACATGCGGCCGCAAGTCCGATTATACGACTACAAAGTCGATGATCGAACTGCGGCCTAGGGTGTCCTGGTGCCAAGTGCACATATGGACACCCTTATGTTTGAACATGGTGTTCATTATGGACAGTCTGTGACGAGCACAGAAGTCCAGTAACAAAGCATCGCTCGGGTACAGATCCGGGGGGCCGTTCCTCCCAATCACACCCCTCCAGGTCGCACTGTCGTTGCCGATGTGAGCGTTGAAGTCCCCCAGAAGAACGAGGGAGTCCCCAGAAGGGGCACTCTCCAGCACCCCCTCTAGGGAGTCTAAAAAAGGTGGATACTCTGAACTGCCGTTTGGTGCATAAGCACAAACGACAATCAGGTTCCGTCCCCCCACCCGAAGGCGGAGGGAGGCTACCCTCTCGCTTACTGGAGTAAACGCCAACGTACAGGCCCCGAGCCTGGGAGCAATAAGTACTGCTACCCCTGCCCGGCACCTCTCGCCATCGGCAACTCCAGAGTGGAAGAGAATCCAGCCCCTCTCAAGAGGACTGGTTCCAGAGCCCAAGCTATGTGTCAAGGTGAGTTTGACTATATCTAGTCGGAACCACTCGACCTCGCACACCAGCTCAGGCTCCTTCCCCACCAGAGAAGTGACATTCCACGTCCCTAGAGCTAGCTTCTGCAGCCGGGGATCGGACCGCCAGGGTCCCCGCCTTCGGCTGCCACCCAGCTCACACTGCACCCGACCACCTTGGCCCCTTCCACGGGTGGTGAGCCTATGGGAGGGGGGTCCCACGTTGCCTTTTCGGGCTGTGCCCGGCCGGGCCCCATGGGTGCAGGCCCGGCCACCAGATGCTCGCCATCGAGCCCCATCCCCAGGTCTGGCTCCAGGGTGGGGCCCCGGTAACCCGCGTCCGGGCAAGGGAAACTGGGATCCAATGTTGTGTCTCTAAATAATGGTCTTCGTGCCACGCTTTGTCTGACCCCTCCCCCAGAACCTGTTTGCCTTGGGTGACCCTACCAGGGGCATAAAGCCCCTGACAACATAGCTCCTGGGGTCATTGGGGCACGCAAACCCCTCCACTGCGATAAGGTAGTGGCTCCAGGAGGGGACTGTCTTTGTGGTTTTACAAAATATCTTTTAAAATATTTTATTAAAAAACAAAGTTGCAAAACATGAGAGGTGCGTAGTTAAAATAAAAAATATGTTTGGATGTGCAGATTAAACTTTAAAGTGATTTTAAGCTATTAATGAAAATAAACACAAAATGGCTGCCGAGTTCCATTGTCACATTACACATGTGCTCATGATTAGTAAAACAAAATGGCCGTGCAGCATTCCATAGGGTAGTTGCTATGGATACTCTGAAGGTGTATCATTTTAATCTCTGTGGTTACCATGGTGGCATCAAAGGTGCATCATTTCAGTGAGATCCTCATTTGAAGCCAAACAAGATCAGAGACAGTCAGAAAGAATTTTTCTTCTGCTGAAATCTGTGACATCTTCATAAAAGTATGCCCCAGCTACAGATTTTCACCAACTCTAGAAGGAATAAAGACCTCCTGATAACGTTCAAGCAAAGCATCAAACTTCTGAGATGGAAAATGTGAGACATTCACTTTTTGATGGTCATAGGTGGCTAAGCTAACTAATGCTAATGACTGAGAATGAGGGAACAAATGCTGATAACTTTTTTGTCTGGACATGGTTTAGTCTGAGTGTTCAAAACAATTTAAAACATGCTACAATTGATGGAAAATTAACATTTTAAATAAGAATTCACAATGTAAAAAAAACTATGCTACCTATGACGCTGAAAATAGCTGTGTTATTATCACTGCTGTGTACATGCCCCCCAGTGCTTACACTAAGGTGGCTATGACTGTCCTCTACCAGACCATCAGTGAGTTGAAACTCACACTGAGGGCATTTTCATTGTTGCTGGGGACTTTAACCAGGCCAACATGAAGACACTTCTTCCACACTTCCACCAGCATATGGGTTTTGCAACCAGGGGATCAAACACACTAGACATGGCCTACACATACATCAGAGACGCATTCAGAGCAGCCCCCCATCCCCATCTCGGCTCTTCAGACCACCTATCTGTTATGCTAATTGCTGCATACAAGCATACAGTGATGCAGGTGAGAGTAAGGTCTGAGGGGGCTATGGAGGCACTTCAGGACTGTTTTGAGTGCACTGACCGGGACATGTTTGAGACAGCCGCCACCTATGACCATCACACCAACATCGATGAGTACGCCATGTCTGTGTTAGCCTACATCAGCAAATGCTCTGAGGACGTCAGCGTCAGGAAAACCATTATCATCCGAGCAAACCGGAAACCCTGGATGACTGCTGAAGTACATAAGATGCTAAAAGCTTGGAACTCTGCCTTCAAGTCTGGTGATGAGAAGGCACTGAGGACAGCAAGAGCCAACATGAACCGTGCCATCAGGTTCGCAAAGCGTGCCCACAGCAAAAAGATCCAGGACCTGTTCTGCGAATCCACTAACACCAACAACATGTGGAAGGGCATAAGGGCTATCACTAGTGTTATGTCTCGGTGGTTTAGGCCACAACAAGGAAGGGATGTCCACATGGTAAGCTTTTCAACAAGGTTAACCTTTATTTGGACATATACTTAGGCAAATCATGATGGATGTTGGAGGTCTTCAATCCAAGGGGAAGAGAGAGAGACAACTGAAAGGCTCAAGGTTATATGCCTTTCCACACAGGTGCAGCTGCTCTGTAATCACACTGAGCTCTGCCTCCAAACTGCAGTGCCAGATACCCCAACCTGATGACCACCAGATGGAGCCATTCCTGAAACAGAGGACAGAGGCAGCAGTACAAAGCCAACCATGCACCTGGCCATCACACCCCCCCCATGAAAAAACGGAGACCCATTAAGGTCTTTGTTAACATCAATCTATGCTCTGGAAAGCGCATCTGCCATAACATTTTAACAACCTTTAATGTAACAGATATAAAGATCATATGGCTGTAAGAATAACAACCAGCTCATTAACCTTTGATTACTATTCTGCATGCTTGTCAAAAAAGTCAAAGGATTGTGATTAGTAAATATTGTTACTGGTTTTGAACCTGCACTTAGCCTACATATACTTCAAAATGCTGAAGAGCCCAAATAAGTGCCAACGTCTCCTTCTCCACAACTGAATAGTTCAACTGGTGCAGCTTAAACTTACGTGAGAAGAAGCAGACTGGATAATCAATTGCCCCCTCCCCCTCCTGTAGCAGCACAGCTCACGCACCGACTCCACTTGCGTCCACCTGAATCTTAAATGGTTTTTCAAAGTTCGGAGCTGCAAGCACAGGAGAACAACAAAGTAGGTTTTTCACAGTAACAAATGATTTCTGACATTGAGGGGACCACTCAAAGCCAACTCCTTTGCTTAAAAGGTTTGTCAGTGGGGCTACAACAGTAGAAAAGTTCTCACAAAACCCCCTGTAATACCCCACTAAACCCAGAAACCTCTCCAACTCCTTCTTAGTCTTTGGTACAGGATAATTATTGATAGCTTTAACCTTAGCTCTCACAGGTCGCACTTCTCCTTGACCCACAACCTTGCCAAGATAAGTAACCCTAGCTCTAGCAAACTCACATTTTGACAAGTTCACTGTCAGGTTAGCCTCAACCAAGCCCCAAACAGGGCCTTGAGACACTGAACATGATCGTCCCTAGAGTCACTGTATACCACAACATCATCTAAATATGCTGTGCAGCCTGAAAGTCCCTGCAAAACTTTATTCATTAACCTTTGGAAGGTGGCTGGTGCATTTCGTAACCCAAATGGCATGACATTATAAGAGAACAATCCCTTTGGTGTGACACAACTGCAGATTTCTTTAGCTCTGGGGGTTAACGGTACCTGCCCTTCAGGAGGTCTAGCTTTGCAACAAACTTCGCGCTTCCAACCTCATCAACACAGTCTTCAACTGTGGCAATGGGTAACAATCTGGTTTAGACATAGCATTCACCTTTCTGAAATCTGTACAAAATCGGTCCGTATCATCATACTTTGGAACAAGAAGGCAAGGTGAGGCCCAATTCGAGGCTGCAGGTTCTGCTATACCATTTTCAATCATGTACTGAACCTCCTTTTCCATACGCTGACGCTTCTCAACAGGAACCTGATAAAAGCGCTGCTTAATTGGTTTGGAGTCACCAACATCTATATCATGCTCCACAAGACTGATACGCGATGGAGTGTGTGAGAACAAGGAAAGATGGGAATTAATCAGCTGAATGAGATCAGTCCTTTGTACATCTGACAAATCTCTCAAAAGAAAGTGTAAGTTGCTCAAATATGCTGAGCTGTTAAGTTTTCCAGGAATACTCTGCTCTGATGGAACCAAAAAGTCTTTAGCTGGAACAGGGACAGTTTTTGCTATAACACCTACAGCTTCAGCCTAAGACCGACTCACGGACCCAACGGCGATCCTCTTCTCCACCTCAACAGCTGCCTGCCTGTCATAATACGGCTTAAGAAGATTTACATGACACCACTGGACTTTCTTCTTCCTATCTGGGGTATGGACAAGATAGTCACACTCAGACATATGACTCTTAACTGTATATGACCCCTGAAACTTGGCCTGAAAAGGAGAGCCAACCACAGGCAACAATAGAAGAACTTGATCCCCTGGTTCAAAACTCTGAGCTTTAGCTTTACGGTCAAAAAAATTCTTCATTTTGTCCTGAGCCACACCAAGGTTTTTCCAAGCAGGTGCACAAACATGGTACAAACGACAGCGAAAATCATGCACATAATTCAAAATATTTTCAGGAGGGTCCACAGTCTTCCAGTGATCACGCAACACTGCCAAGGGACTGCATACAGTATGCCCAAAAACTAGCTCATTTGGAGAGAAGCCTGTGCTCTCCTGACAAACCTCTCGGACTGCAAGCAAAAGCCAGGGAAGACCTTCTTCCCAGTCCTGTGAAAGCTCAGTGCAATAAGATCACGACATCCACTTCAGAGTCTGGTGAAATCTTTCCAGTGCCCCTTGAGATTCAGGACACACTATGTTTTACCTCAAGCTGCTTCAACACCTGGGCAAAAGTGCGAGACATAAAGTTACTCCCCTGATCGGTTTGTACCACTTTCGGAATACCAAAAGTAGACATGAAGCTAGTGAGGGCTTTCAAAACTGGCTTAACTTTGATTGAGCGTAGAGGAAAAGCAGCTGGATATCTAGTACACTTACACATCACAGTAAGCAAGTAACTGCTTCCACTTTTACTCTTAGGCAGCGGACCAACACAGCCAACAAGCAAATATTCAAATGGATTTTCAGTAGCTGCAATTGGACACAAAGGAGCTGGCTTAATCTTCTGGTTGGGCTTTCTGGTCATTTGACATGTATGACAAGTTTTACAGTATGTTGAAACATCACGCTTCAATCGAGGCCAGAAAAAATGCCGCAAGACACGGTCATAAGTCTTCTTAACACCTAATGACTAGCAACTCCATTATGGGCTGGACTCAACACCAGTTCTCTAAACTTGGATGGCACCACAACTTGAGTGACTTGGTCTACTTTCACATTGTCAACAACACGAGTCCACTTCCTGCACAACACTCATTCATGCAGGAAATAACCATTTTCCAGCTCTTTTATTTGTTCCTCAAAACAAACCCCTTGCAACAAAGATGACAAAGAGAGATCTACTGCCTGCTCTGCAATGACTTCCTCTTTTTCGATGTCTGGAAAAGGCCAAGGGTATCCTTGAACTTGTACCTGGACCTCCTCAGAATTCAAGTCTTCACCTTTCTCTGAACTAGCCCTGCTCATGGCTTGAGTCACCGCACACACAGGGAAAACCTTTGGAAATTGTGTAACACACTCATCTGGACTTTCAGAGCATTTAGGCAATGCAGTCCAAACTTTTGCTCCAGCCAAGTCATTACCCAAGATAACATCCACCCATCCATAGGCAATGATTTGCGTACCCCCATTATCACTTCACCATTAATCAGGTCTGACCACAAAGATAGACGGTGTAATGGTACAGAGAGTGGAACCCGACTAATGCCCAGAACTGGAGTTGTACTGCCTGTGTCTGTAGCAGCTGAAAAAGGAAGTAAATGCTCCAAAATGAAGCTCTGCGATGCCCCTGAATCCCTCAAGATCCTAACAGATTTCCTCTCACCGTCCTTAAGAGACACAAATCTATCTGACACAAGGAGCATAAATTTCATCCAGCACCTTCAATGACTGTTCAGATAATTTATCAGACACCACTTGACTGCAACCTGAAGACGCAAGACCAGCAGGCTTCACATACACACTGGACTCAAATGATTTCTGATCAGCATTGACATTAACATGAATTGGGCATCCCCTTTCCAATGGCCTTTATTTCTACAAGAGTGACACACTTTTCCTGAATCAAATTTTCCATCTGTCCCTGGCACACCTCTGTTACTGGCCTGTGAATTCTGATGAGCCCCAACATACTTGCCTAGACCAGACTTGACATTGTCCCTATTTGTACCATTTCCACTTCTGCACCATTCTGAACTACTTGTATGAGTTAACACATACTCATCTGCCAGAACTGCTGCTGCCGAAGCTGTCTTGACCTTACCTTCATTAATGTGTACAGCAATATGGTTTGAGACAGAATTTTTGAATTGCTCCAACACCATAAGATTGCACAAATCCTCATAATCATCCACATCCGAGGCAGAACACCAGCATGCAAAGTGATCAGCAATGTCACGTGCAACCTCTACATGTGTCTGTTTGTCATTTCTTCTCCAGCTCCTAAACCTTTGCAGATAGGCCTCGGGGACCAGTTCATATGCCTTTAGTACCGCAGACTTTACCTTAGCATAATCCATGCCATCAACAGGACTAAGGGCAGAATACGCTTCCTGAGCCTTACCTGTGAAAACACACTGGAGCAACAAAGACCTATCAGCATCAGGCCAACACCTAGAATCTGCTACCCTTTCAAACAAAGAAAAGAAGGTATCTGGATCCTTCTCATTAAACTTGGGTAACAAGCACAGATTACCAGCAACATCAAACCCTGTACAGCCACCAACCGACTGTCTTGAGGGACCAGAGCCCAAGAGAAACTCACTGGCTTTCCCTTCTCTCACCAGTTCTAGTTTTAACTGCTCAATTTTTAACCTTTCCCTTTCTAAAACTACCTGCACCTCTGCCTCTCTTGTTTTCTGTGCTTGCTCTGCTCTGAGCCTTTCATGCTCCAACTGAAATTGCAATCTTTCCTTTTCAAAGTTAGCTTTCTCCCTCTCCAACTGCACAAACTGCTCAAATGACAGCTTCTCCACAACTCCTGGAAGCTTCACGTCACTGGACTTACCCTTTTCAGCTTCCAAAATGCCTGCTGCAACAGCCAGACCTTCAACAACAACCCTTAAATCAGCCTTCTTAGGAACCTGTTCAAGCTTTTCCCAGCCCAATTGTACTGCCAAGTCAACCAAATCTGCTTTTGCAAACTGAGATAATGTGGTACGGGAGGCTCATTGCAAAAACTCAGCAACCAATGGGTTCCGGTGTTCTGTCGACATTGTGTACAAAAATCCAGACACCTATCAACCAACAATACGTGTCTAATACCTAAGAAAGACAAAAGAAATGGTTAACCATACACTACAAAGAGAGGGCATGACAATTTAAAGGAGCTCCCCCTAACTGCCTAACCAACACTGGCTAACTCAACCCCTAGTCTTCATGAGGTTACTTGCAATCCGGAACTTATGCACTTGAGACTGCCGGGATGGAAAAGCGACCAGCTAGGCTGGCAACCCCCCAAAGCCCACGGACATGTTCCCACTGCTTTCACCCCAACACTAACACATTTGTGCCCAGCGAAACCCAAAGGGGTAATGCCGCTAATCCTAACTGGGGGAAAAAACAGATATGCTCCCACAAAAATGACTAAATTTATCAGCCAAAACCCCCTCCAGCAACATACTGATTAACCAAAAACACCAGTTACCATTTACCAGAAGTCTAATCAAACAACCAACAAAAATCCATTTGAACACTCAACAGGAGCTTAAATGTGCTCTCAAACACTATAAACTTTAACTTCCAAAATGTAAATCAATTGCAAAGAAAGCCACCAATAATTTAACAAAACCAAAAGCTACTATGAGATACCCCTCTTCATTTAAAATGTTTGGACGAGCCTCCATTTGTTATGACTAGGTGGTTTAGGCCACAACAAGGAAGGGATGTCCACATGGTAAGCTTTTCAACAAGGCTAACCTTTATTTGGAAATATACTTAAGCAAATCATGATGGATGTTGGAGGTTTTCAATCCAAGGGGAAGAGAGAGAGACAACTGAAAGGCTCAAGCTTATATGCCTTTCCACACAGGTGCAGCTGCTCTGTAATCACACTGAGCTCTGCTTCCAAACTGCAGTGCCAGATACCCCAACCTGATCACCACCAGATGGAGCCATTCCTGAAACGGAGGACAGAGGCAGCAGTACAAAGCCAACCATGCACATGGGCATCACACTAGTCACAAGATAACCCCCCCACCTATGGGTGAAGTTGACGCTGACTTCCTCAACGAGCTAAATAATGTTTTTGGGAGGTTTGAGGCACTGAACAGCACTCCTGCAGAGAAAGCTGTTCCTCATCAGGAAGAAAAGGCACTGTGCCTGGACATAACTGATGTGCGAAGGTCTCTGAAGACAGTCAACTTATGCAAGGCCACAGGCCCTGATAACATACAAGGCCGGGTGCTCAGGGACTGTGCAGACCAGCTGGCATGTGTTCTGACATCTTTAACACTTCACTGAACCAGGCCACAGTGCCATCATGCTTCAAGGCTGCCACCATCATCCCAAATAAACCTCAGATCACCTCTCTCAGTGACTACCAGCCCATCGCACTAACCCCCATCATGATGAAGTGCTTCAAGAGGCTGGTAAAGGAGCACATCATCTCCAGGCTGTCGCCCATGCACCCCCTTCCAGTTTGCCTACCAGACAAACTGCTGCATTGAAGACGTCATCTCCTTCGCTCTACACCTGAGCGTCGCCCACCTGGAGGAGAAGAACACTCACATACGGCTGCTTTTCCTGGACTTCAGTTCAGCCTTTAACACCATCATCCCACAGCATCTGGTAGACAAACTGGGACCTCTGGGATTCAACACCCCCCTGCGAAACTGGCTGCTTGATTTCCTCACTGACGGACCACAGTCAGTGCGGGTAGAACACCTCCAGCGTCATCACCCTCAGCACAGGCTCCCCCCAGAGTTGTGTCCTAAGCCCTTTGCTGTTCACCCTGATGACACATGACTGCATCCCCAGGTATGCCACCAACCACATTGTGAAATTTGCGGATGACACAACAGTGGTGTGCCTCATCAGGGACGACAACGAGCAGCTGGTGGACTGGTGCAGAGACAACAGCCTGATCCTGAACGTGGGCAAGACCAAAGAAATGATTGTCGACTTCAGGAAGAACCAGCCCAGCCACACTCCACTTCTCATCAACAACAAGGCTCTGGAGGTTGTCAGCAGCACAAAGTTCCTGGGGGTGCACGTCACAGAAGACCTCACCTGGTCTGTGAACACTGCAGCACTGGTGAAGAGGGCACAGCAGCAGACGTACTTCCTGCGGAGGATGAGAAAAGCCCACCTGCCCCCACCCATCCTCACAACATTCTACAGGAGCACCATCGAGAGCATCCTTACTAGCTGCATCTCTGTGTGGTGTGGAGGCTGCAGCGCCTCTGACTGGAGAGAGGTGAGGAGAGAGGTGAGGACAGCAGGGAGGATCATCGGGACGTCTCTCCCCTCCATCCAGGACATTGCACAGAGCTGCTGTGTGTCTTGGGCCAGGAAGATCTGCAGTGAGTCCTTTCACCCCCATCATGGACTGTTTAACCTGCTGGCCTCTGGAAAGAGGTTCTGCAGCATCCGGTGTAGGACCACCAGGTTCTACAACAGCTTTGTCCCCCAAGCCATCAGACTTCTGAACTCCTAAATCTCACTGCTATATACTGACTGTTACTGGACTCAAATCTCCTTTTTCCCATCATTGTACATATCTGATATTTAATATTTCATATTTAACAAAGATTCATGTTTTAATACCTCCCTTGCAAATTGCACAATTTCTATTCTATTTTTATATATCTTGCACCTTATCATCTACTTTAATTTATAATGTACTGAAATCTGTAAACTGTAGCCTATGCAGCGAAATCTTGTTCTTACACCTGCTGCATACTGAATTACAATAAAGCCTGTCTAAGTCTAAGTCTGAGTCTTGTTAGACTCATCAGTCTGACCCACTGCAGACATCTTTTATTATAAAACAAAGTTACAAAACATGAGAGGTGCATAGTTAAAATAAAAATAGTATGTTTGGATGTGCAAATTAAACTCTAAAGTGATTTTTAAGCTAATGAAAATAAACACAAAATGGCTGCCGAGTTCCATTGTGACATGACACATGTGCTCATGATTAGTAAAACAAAATGGCCGTGCAGCATTCCATAGGGTAGTTGCTATGGATACTCTGAAGGTGCATCATTTTAATCTCTGTGGTTACCATGGTGGCATCTAAGGTGCATCATTTCAGTGAGATCCTCATTTGAAGCCAAACACATTCAGAGACAGTCAGAAAGAGTTTTTCTTCTGCTGAAATCTGTGACTTCTTCATACAAGCACACTCAAGCTACAGATTTTCACCAACACCAGAAGGAAAAAAGATCTCCTGATATCAATCAAGCAAAGCATCAAACTTCATAGATGGAAAATGTGAGACATTTACTTTTTGATGGTCATAGGTGGCTAAGCTAACTAATGCTAATGACTGAGAATGAGGGAACAAATTCTGATAACTTTTTTGTCTGGACATGGTTTAGTCTGAGTGTTCAAAACAATTTAAAACATGCTACAATTGATTAAAAATTAACATTTCAATTAAAAATTCACAATGTAAATAGAAAAGTGGAACTTTGAACTAACAGTTACTCTGTAGACTATCTTAGTTGATTAAAAAGTTTGTTTTTTTAATCTTTCATCAGAAAAAGTGACAAAACATGAGAGGTGTGTAGTTAAAATAAAAATTGTATGTTTGAAGGTTCAAATTAAACTTTAAAGGGATTTTTAAGCAAATGAAAATAAACATAAAATGGCTGAAGAGTTCCACTGTCACATGACACATGTGCTCATGATTAGTCAAACAAAATGGCCGTGCAGCATTCCATAGGGTAGTTGCTATGGATACTATGAAGGTGCAGGGCTCCGTCCTGGGTCCCCTCCTCTTTTTATCTGTCTCCTCCCACTTGGCAATATTTTCTGTAAATTTGTTATCCACTTTCACTGTTTCGCGGATGCCACCCAGCTCTATCTGTCCAGTAAACCCCACGCCTCTCTATCACCCGCTGCCTCTCAGAAATTAAATCCTGATTCACCTCCAACTTCCTTAAACTCAACAGTCATAGAACAAAACTCCTCCTCGTCCGTATAAATCCACCTTATTCAAAGCTGACAGTTTCTCCCTCACTAAAGACAGCTTCACAGTGTCCCCCTCTCCTCAGGTTAAGAGTCTGGGTGTCATCAACAGCTCACTTTCTTTCCCTCCATAAGCTCCATCTGGTCCAGAACTCTGAAGCCCGTGTCATGAGAACTATGGAGCCACAACACTGACAGTAAGATTTGGTATTTAAAAAGAAACTTGACATTGCTGAAAAAGTTGCATTGACACTGAAACAAGTATTGGCATTGACAAATGTTGAATAAAAAGTAAAATAGAATACAGACATCAAAAAACATGTTTTTTTTTTGATATTTTTGCATTATGATGTGTTTTTCAATGCCAATCTTCAGATTTGTTTTGACAGTCTATTTTTATGAGCATCACAGGTTTTCAGTTTCATCTTTGTGGTTTCAGTTTCAGTTTTCTTTTTTTCATTTTCAACTTACTGGTAGTGTTTTGACGTGGAGGGGAGGGGTGGGGCTTGGAGCGCAAGAACGTGATTCCAGGTTTTTAGGAGAGGAGAGCAGACTCTGTTGGCTACCAGCGACATTGTTCTCCCTGCGCCTGTGATCGTACACTGAGACTAATGAATGCAAGTTCACCTGGAACTCCCAAACTGCCAGTAAGTCTGTTTCTCTCTGTATTTTTTCACATAAAACCTTGTCGCCTTAAAATAACTTTATGTTTAAAGTCCCACTATGTAAGATTCTGGCTTTCAGCTCTCTAGGGGCCTCTATGGTCGTTGAGTGTAACACCACTGTCGTAAAACAGGGCGCCTCACACCAACGTGCATTTGTTGACATACAGAGGGAGGAGAAGCGAGCCGACAAGACATCCCGAGAGACAAATAAACCATGTGGACTGGTAAGGTACAGTCTGATCATGTTTCTATTTGAATAAATCATCATGTAATTACAAGTCCAACAATAACAGGGCTAAATCAGCATCAGTCGGACATCCCTCCTCGTCTTTCAGCTCACGCCAGCGAGTGAATGCCGGGCCAATGTTCATCCCTGTCCAGGCATTTAGCTTGTTACTCTCCAGCTTTCTTTTTTTCGTCTCCTCTGATAAAACTTTTATTTTCTTCGTTTTTTTTGCTGCTTCCGCCATGATAACAACACTACATGTAGCTTTCTTTTTCTTCTTCTTCATGTTTAACGGCAGGTGGCATCCATCGTCAGAGGAGAATTACCACTACCCACTATGCAGGAGTGTGAGCCAGAGGTCCCTATTTCCATTAGGAAAATAAATGCATATTTACTTTAAACTAAATTCTGTTCATTAAATCTGTTTTAAAAATTCATGAACTGCTTTATATTCTCCTTTGACCAACGTTTAGCTTTTGCCTCGAGGGGGAAGTGACGTATGCCGTAAAGCAGTCAAAGCAGTGAAAATTTGTAGTTTTTTAGTGTGGTCCTACCATCCACATCGAAGTTACTTAGTGCCAGTGAAGGTGATACAGACCCCCTCAGACCATGACAGAGATGTCATTCAACCTGTTGTAAGGTGATGTACCATCACAATGACTCTAGAAATATTATATTAGGGTGGAAAAAACTACTTAGTGTTGGTTTAAATCACTTTATGCTACATGTCATGCTTATTTAGCAAACGTGCTAACATTCGCTTAGCTAGCTAATGTTAAAGTGCTTTGAGTCGTTTACAACAGAAACATTAACACTGACAGGATTCTTCATTGCCATAAATTTATTTCACCGCGACTTAATAAACCTTCGCAATATATTGATGTTAAAGCAATTATTACTGGAGTGAGATTTACAGATGGACTGCAGTTAGTCAGAAGGCACCTCAGGGGGCTGCAGTTTGTAAGTTGGGGTCGAATATATTAAGAAAGCCAGATTAAATGTTTTCTAGGAATTTGAAGACTCATAAAGGTGGAATGAGTGGAGAGAGATGACAGACTCACAAGTCCAACCGACATCAGTTAGTTAATGAAATTTCTTAAAATTGTGACCATATGTATTTTTGCATGTATTTGTTTTACATAGTGTGGCTGTCTTTGAAAAAGCACCGAAACTCAAAGATTGATTGTGTCAATATGCGATGTGCACAGCTACATTTTGTTTTTGTCCAAATTTTGTTAAATGTTGTTAGGTTGAGTAACTCATAGCATGATGATTCATCTAATCTGTGCAACATGAGCACTGATTAATTCCACTGTTGAAGTTATCATGTTTTTAATTAAAGGCACCTTCAGGTGGGAGGCAATTTATGGCAAGAATGCTGAAAAGGCTGCAGGAAGTTCTGCAACGTCAGCCTAAGGATTTGGATTCTTTACACTTTGTTTTGAGCCATGAAATGAGACTCCTACACTCTTTTGCCAGTATAGAAGAGCTGCCACAAGATGCTGTTTATTACGTATCTGAAGTTTTGAGACTACTTAATCTCCAAGAGGAGGAGAGGTCCATGGAGAACCCCCATCTGTCTGTGTGAAGTGTTCTTGAATGCTTGAACTTTCTTCTTATTGTCAAACAGAATAACAGGTTATGAGTCATTTGTGACTCCAGTGAATCATCATGAGACCTTTTTCAAAGAAGTACTTCTCCAGCACTCTGAGTCAATGCAGTTGAAATGCAGATTCAAAACTGAAACAAATATTGATCAGAACCACAGAAAAACAGAACATCTAAAATTACCACCACCAGCTGCTTCTTCTTCTGGACTAGGAGTTCAAGCATCAGATTGATGTTTAACTGGGTCTAAGTCCTCCTGATCCGGACTTAACAAACCTGGAACACCTGCCACGAGACCCATTCTGCAGATTGAAATAAAACTGTTGGTCACAAAGATATTTCAGTCAGTCAACTCACGTTAAATTGTTTTATAGTTGCTGCAAATACATGTTATAGGTTTGGCGCCCAGGCTCCGGTTTCATCACTCCCTGCAGAAAGGTTTACATGAAGGCATGAAGGAGTGATGAGCAAAACATACTGAACATCCCCAAAACTTAATCCATTGGAGCCTGGAGCTGCTGATGAGATCTACTATGTGTGACCATTCCCCCCAGCACTTGCTGTTAGAGGAATATACTGTCTAGTGAACTACTATGTGTAAGCCTGGCACCAGCTGCCGTGTGGCCATTCCCCCCAGCACATTGGCTGTTAGAGGAATGTACTATCTAGTGAATGCAGATCTAAGCATGCTGAATTGATACAAACTGAACCCCGGCACACCACCTGATATGCAATACAGAGTTATGCAGCAAGGTCAATGCAGTTTTAACTAGAAAAGCACTCAGAGAGCGCAGACCTCCGCCAAGGTGATCCGGATCAGTCCCAAAATATAACCAGTTCTTCCATTTCCCATTTCCAACAATTCCTGAAAATTTCATCCAAATCCGTTCAGAACTTTTCAAGTTATTTTGAACACAACCAAACAAACAAACAAACAAACAGACAGACAGACACATAAACGCCAGCAAAAACATGACCTCCTTGGCGGAGGTAATTAAACGTTAAATGCTGGAACTCGTGAACTTTTGAGCAGACAGGGTCTCTTCTTTGTGAAACCTCACGTAGCGTTGATATGCGGACCAGCGACCCAAGGACTTATGTGTTGAAGCAGGCAGATGAAGTGCTGCCGTCGTGGCAGCGCCAATCCTCCAGGAGTGAGGGGAATAGAGTCCAGGTGGCAGGCCACAGCTCGAGCAGAGAACACGCAGCTTCGAAGAGAACCAGGATCTCTTCATAGGTTTGTGACCATTGATGATGAACAAGGGGATGATTGTTGAGTAGGGGGACAATGATGCCGATATTTCATTATGGAAGAGAAAGGACAAAAAGAAGTTTTAGTTTTAGCAACTAGAAAAATTGCATTTCCTTGCAGCAAATGCATTTAAATGATGAGTCTGAATGCTGAAATTGTGACATGAAATATCTAAAACCAGTACAAACAAAGCTGAAAGTGTGAAAATGTGACATAAGAAGTTGGAGGAAGTGAAGCAAAGCTGACAACTGGAACATGTGGAATGAAAATGTTAAAAGTTGTGAAAGAAAGCTAAAAATGAATCAGTGTGAACTGAAATTGCAGAACGCTGCTGAAATGTTTGCCCAATCTGAAGGAGTTACAATCAATTGTTAAAAGAGTTAATTGTGTAAGGCCTAAAATGACAAAGCCTGTAGTCAGTAGCAGAAGTGTTTAATATGTTGTGAAATATGCATTCCAAAGAAAGAAATTGATTATTGATACATTTGTGTTGATCTATGTGTGCATATGTATTGATAAATACTTACATTCATTTTTCTATACATGTATTTGTACATGTAAGTTTGTATGATTTTATGTATCTATGTATTTATCAGAGTATGTGCGTATGTGAATGAAAAGGTATATTTAATTATGGGTATTTCTGTTGGTGTGTATGTATGTATAAAATGATGCATTTATTTATCTGTTCATGTATGTATGTATGTATGCATCCCTAAAATAACTGAGAGATAAATTAATCTGTTAAAGCAAGAATGCAGTCTGTAGGTGTAAGTACGCCAAATTTGTGGAGGTTGAAAGTTCAAGCAGTTTTCAGCAGAACTGCATGAATGTCTCATTCATTTCAATGTAAAAAAATCAGCCAAAAGTATTTTTGTCTTTTAAAGCTATTACATTTAAGCCTGTGAAAAATACAAGAAGACTTCTGCTCTACATGCTGGTTTGCTCAATTATTTCCTCTGTCAATGTGATCTTCCAAGGCTGTGATACACCAGTAAGTATGACTGTCATTGTCAGGATTTGAACCCAGCTCGCCAGAATGACAGTCGTCAACTTCACCGCTGAACCAGATGATGGTAATTATGTCCACTGGCAGCATGAGTAAAGTCTTTCATGTCACTCACTTGTGTGTACAGAGCACTGCTGTGGAGCTGTTACTATGGCAAAGCCGTGATAGCTTTCAAAAAGACTGATTGCGACGTTGTTGAAAGACTGACAAGCTATGAAGCGCCCAGTCCTGGGCCCCTTCTTCTCTTTCACCGGTAGGCAGGCTACCGATGAGGGAGGTCATCATGGGTGAGCTCACAGCCAAACATGCAGCAGCGTCCTGTTGTCCCTCCGAGCTGCTGCAGGTCACACAGAGGTCATGGGAGGTGCACACATGACGCAAAGTTGACGATTTAAAAAACAAGAAATTGTCATTTAATGAAAAAATGCACTTCGTTTGCAGATAGTACAAAAACATACAGAAATAGAAGCAATTAATTAGAGTTTTTATTTTCTGTGATTATTACCGCGATTTGTCGTCCATCAGCGCCTCGTCTCCTGCTGCACCTCTCTGCGATCTCCTCGTCTTCTCTCACCTGAACCTCCGCTGAATCTTTGGTTTCACCGCGGCTTTGTATATCAGCTGGTCTGCGGTCTGTCCCTCCGTTTTCACCTCCATGTCAACTTTCATCAGCTTTCAATTTTCTAAGTCTTTAGAAAGAGCATCACGGAGCGAGTTGTCCGTGTCTGTGTCATGTGCAGCTTTAAAGCCTCTGACGTGATGAACTTTTCCTCGGAGGAAGCATGTTCCTTTGAATAGTGATTATCCTGTTTTGTTGTGAAACGTTTGTTGTCTGTGACAACTGCTTCCTCGTTTGTTTTGGAACCAAGATGTGCTGTATTTACTCAGAAGGTCCGCAACAGCGCCCTCCTTGTAATGCCCGCAAAAAGACGGGCATAATAGAGGATTGTAGAGAAGAGGGGAAGAGAGACTGTTAGCTCTCTGCATTAATGTCCCATTTGTATAAAAGTGCAAAGTTGAAAAAGTGACGTGTGCAGTCCAGACTGATGCTTAACAGCAAGCAGCTGTAGTAATCAAGCACTTTCTTGAAAACAGAGGGAAAAGAGTTACGTTTTGAGGGATTTCAAACTTGCTATCTGTGAGTCAAAAGCCCAAATTGCTACCATGCAGCAACAACTTTTACAGTCACAGACAGGAGGAGAACAGTTTTTAACGTCACTGTTACAGATGTACATAGCAGGGAAATAACTTAGGGTACTTCCAGGTAAACGAGCTGTCGCTGTGCCAAAACCGTGATAGATATAAAAAAAGGGCTTACACTGTTAGCATCCCATGAACCATCTGAAGCGACTGATGTAATTGTAATGGCTGTACAATAGAAAATGTTGAAATAGTTACAAGTTAAAAATGGGCTTCAAAGTGAAGTGCTCAGCTGTCTGGAGGTAAAGATTTGTAGTAGTGCAGAAGGAGGATTTTGCGACATACCCGTGTCTCTGAAGGTCACTGAGACAAAATGATGTCATAATAGTTAGACATGGATTTCATATGTAAGAGGTGAAGGTCAAGGACGTGTTGATGTATAAATCATGTTTGTGGAGGACATTTACACGATGTTATAGCAGGAAGATTCAGCTAAGGTCTTCTCTGTCAGAAGCAGGCCTACGTGCTGAGAGGTGACGTGACAGGCTCGAAGAACAGAGACTTCCTCCAAAGTAGTTGTTGCTTAAAAATTGATCTCTGAAAAATTGAGGACCTAGCAAAAAGTTGAACACATGTAAAATAGTTTATAAGTCAGAGAGTCTGTTAAAGCAAGAACAAAGTCTGTAGGAGGAAGTATGTCGAATCTGGAGAGTGTGAAAGTTGAAGCAGTTTTCAGCAGAGCAGCAGAATTCTGCCATTCATGAAATGTGAAAAAACGTGCAGAAAAAAGTGGTTACTGTAAAAAGTTTAAGTGTTAAACATGTGAAAAACACAAGCTCAACTCTCTGGAACATGCTGCATTTCTGAAATAATTTTTTTAAATCTGTGCAAATGTTAAGTCTGTGAAAAGTGCAAAGTTCTGTATGGAAGAATGAAAAAAGAAGCAGAAGAATATAGTTGGATAACAAGATGTTGGAATTCAGCATTTCAACATAATGAAATGGTGATTGAGCATTTCAAGAAATAGCAATATTGTTACAGTGTCAGGATTATATGTTCCATGTTATTGTAATTCAGGTATCTGCCCACTGGAGGTGGTGAAATGTTAGAAATGTAGTTGTAATACTGCATAGTTAAGATGAGAAAATGTTATAAAAGGTAATATTAATCTAATCAGGTAATATTTGTAGAAAAGTTTGTAATAAACGAAACAGTTTGTAAATCTGTGAACATTTTAGCAAGTAGAAGTTGAATATTTTTGATCAGGTGGTTAAATTGAGAACTGTAAAGCAGGGCAGAAATGTGCCCAGTACCAAGACGGCTGCCGTGTGAGGACGTATGTGGTTCTGCTGCGAGCCAAGGAGTCTTTCTACATGTCTATGGTATTCCAGCTCCTGGCTTTGTGACAGTTGTAGCTTGTGTGAGTCTGTGCTGTTTTCATGACTTTCAGCGAGAAACTGCAGTATTTTCTGTACAGAAGTGACCTGTGGTCTTTTGCTGTGGAGAGCAAGTTAACACATAGGGCTCTAATTTCCTGGCGCAACTCAGGGTGGCGCAGCCTGGCGCACCCTGCGCAGTGGTAATTTCGTCCGGCGCACCGCCGTGCGCAGCCAATTTGGCAATTTGGTAGACCAGCTGCGCCGAGATGGGTGTGACGGCGCACCAGGGGGAGGTGTCCACAGATTCAGCTTGGCGCAGTGACAATTTCGTGCCAAAAAACTGTGCGGAAGGTGCGCTGAAAGCCCGCCAGCTCCAACCTGGTCTATTCTCGGCGCAGACGAGGGGCACCCGGGGCAGTGGTAATTTGGCTGACAGACGCACAGTGCGCACACGTCACCAAAACCTCACAGGCAGGTATCCAGAGTGTCAGGCACATTTCAATGCATAAACAATCACAACAACCACTATTTAATGTAACCGTCTGAACCAGCACATACATTTGTATCTATATTAATTGTCCCGTCACATCTGATGTCAGATCAGAGACGTTTGTCATAACTAACGAGTTCACATCTCTCAGCCAACCACAAACAGCCACATCATCCGATACGGAGTATCCAGCTTCTCTCATCTCATGAAATTCAAAAGAAAAGAAAAAGAGAGAGACGCTCGCTGAATAAATGTAAGTCACTCAGTGTCTTAAGGATTTACCTGTGATTGCCCATATTTCTCTGTTTTAATCTTTATTCGTAACATGATCTAAAAAGATGGAGTACATTATTGCAAGGAGGATGAGGAGGGGATACCGGGGGACAATATTTCACTAAAGGTTCTGCTATGACAGACCAGGAATGCAGGTGGATCACAAGCATGATGAATGGATTAGCCTGCTGCTGTGTTTAAATGTAATTATCATATAATTTTGTACTCATATTAATGAGGTGGTCCACACGGTGACGCACACCGTGGCCTCCAATGCGCGGCCCGGTGGCCTCTGCGCTCTCCCAGCTGCTGCAAAAGTGACAGTGGCTCTGACCTTCTTCGCCACCAAGGTGAAATTGTCACTGCGCCTCGCCCGCGGCACATTTAAAGGCGAGGAGAGGTGTTCATTTGATTGGTGAAGACTACACTCGGCTGTGTTAAACCCACTCAAGTCTTAACTCCTTCCTCTCTGCTACGTGCGCCTGTAGGAGAGACGGAGGCGTGGGTGCGCCTGCCTGCGCCAGACTGCGCCTTGCACGAAACTTGCAAAATGCCCTGGACACACCCCGTTGGCGCGGCGCGGTGCAGGCGCAGGGCAGGTGCGCCCCGCCTGTGCCTGGTCTACGAAATTAGAGCCCGTAAACATATTTGTGTATGGCAGAAATGTGAAAGTTTTGTAAGAGTGTAGACAATTAAGAAATGTAACACAAAGATTCATTTCTCAGGAAATGGCATACAAGAATAAGATGCAAATAAATAGTGAGAATACATTTTGTGTTTTATTTCTGTTGTTATTTTAGTAGGTCTTTAGCAGAGAAGGCCTGTACCTTGGTGTGTGGGCCGGATGTTGAGCTGTTGCTGGTTGCTGTACCACTGTCCAGAAACATAGTCTTATAAAATCTGTAGTAGGAGTTCTGACTGTATTCGATCTTCCGACTTCTGTCCAAAAAAAACGAACAGAAATCAGATAAAGGCTTGTTATCGGTGTTTGGTGTGTGATCCCAAAACGAATGAACAGGAGATGAGTCATTTCCCGTGTGTTGTTTCCCTTTATTAAAACTAAAGTCTGAAATGGGATGGTTTGTTGTTCTTGGTTTAGCCATAGCAAGAGGAAAAACTGATGGCTGGCAAGGAGACAGATCAGCAAAGTGACATTGCATAAAGCAAGTAGTTGATGTCTTAATTGTGTGTGGATCAAATTTTGAGGAGTTGATGTCAGAAAGCTTGGGTACGTTTCTCGTTTGTCGGCAGCTGCTGCTATGCTGTGACATGCAGTCAGAATAGATATTTAGTTTAAAACGGCAAGAGTGAAAATGTAAAAATGGTCAAATGTAGCAGAATCCTGAAGACATGTAAGGCGTTTTTAACAGTGATTGATATTTTCAAGTTACAAGCAATTGTGCGAGTGGAATAATACAAAATGTATGAAATTTTAAGCATTGTTCAGTTGAACTGCATCAAATTTCCATGTGTTCCAATGTAAATTGTAATGAAGACAAAATGTAGACAACATTTGGTATGATAAGAAGTGTAAGTTTTGGAATGGCAAGAATATAGAACAACTGTCAGGTCTTTATCAATATTGTATTCTTGAAATATGAGTTAAAATTGTACAATACAGCAAACACTAAAAATGTAAAGTGTAACATTGAAGCGGAGAAACATAATTCCAAAAACACTTTCTACAATGTATGTACAAAAATATAACACTGCAAAACAGAATTTGTCTATACATCAATATCAAAATCTAACTATGTACATGTGCAATATCTGGGGTCAGTCATGTTCTTTGCACTTACAGTGTTAACTTCCCTTTTCCTTTGCCTTTCCCCTTTCCTGCTTTCTTGTTCGTCTTGTTCATGAGTTTGACCGTCATTGTCACCATGCCCTTTAAACCCTGTGTCCCAAGCCATGTCTGACTCCCAATCATCAACGTCTTCTCTGTTCTTGTCTTGGTCTTTCTCTTGTTCTTCGTCGTGGTCTTTGTCCTGCCATGCAGATTCACTCTGCTGTGCTGACACAGGCTCTGCCTCAGTAATCAGACAGCCTTTCACAGTGATTTTTAAAAAGAAGGGCAACTCTAGGAAGTTCTCAGAGACTGTGTTCCCAGTGTCTCAGGGATGAAGTATTCATCTTTTCCATCAGCAAATCATGTCAGGAGTCCAGCCCTGCCTTCAGCCTCCAGAGTGCCCATGACATTTATCAGGCCTTGAACAGTCACTAGACGAGCAATGTTTTGTTTGAGGGCAGAGATGTGGCAGTGTGCCGATGGTGGGTGTAACAGCGTTTTTGCTTTCTCTGTCAGGTCTGTTGAAATGTGAAAGTTGACCGACTTGAATAGTTTGGTATCCCGCATAATGTTGATAAAGTATGGGGGGGTTAGTCCCCCTAATTGCATATCCAGTTAAAATGGATCCTTGATTCAGTGTATATTTTAGCTGAATCGCCTCAAAGACAGTGATTTTTTCTAGCCTTCCCCCATCTGTAATGATCAGGACTTTCTTTTTTTGTGATCGAGGGAATCACACTGTCCTTGGTAAAAGTCCACTTCAGCACTCTGTCCTCGTCTTTGTCAAGATCACTGCCACATGTAGAGGTGGTGGTTTCTTCAGATGGCAGCCACGTCTACTGAGGAAAGTCAAGTTTGTGCTAAAAAGGTGCATTAAAAAGACACAATTAGAAAAATGTCAACAACAGCAGTTATGAAAAAGTAAAACAAGTAATCCTAAGTCCACAGAGTCTTGATAATTAGCACAAGAGTAAATAGTGTTTGTTTGTATTTCTGTTCAAAAATGTACTGTCAGCATGTTTGTTTCAGCATATTTCTGTATTCTGTTTCGTGTGTGTATTTGTTTAGGGTTTTTTATGTGTAGTAGTTGATATTAATTTGTTGTAGTGTGAGTTTATGTGTTAATGTTTTGGTGTTAGTAACAGCTGTAAAGTGAGAAAGACATGCAAGTTAAATAAGGAATGATGCTGGTCAGAAGCTGTGATGTAGCTGACGGAAAAAGAAATAAGAGTTACACATGGTACATGAAATGGTGAATAATGATGTTCTTTTAGGTGAAGAATTTTTTGGCACAATGTGCAGTTTTTATGATTTCATTACATAGTCAAGAGATACATAACATCGTTAATTGACATGGATGTCATAGCTGTTATTGTCTGTCGTATTTGTGTTATAAGCAAATGTTGTGGGTATAGAGTCAAGTAACTTCAGCATGTGTATGTGCAAGCAGGTAGTGATATATGTTCAGCAAATGTATTAAAAGTATAACTTATCAACATGACTAGAAATGCCATTATTACACAGAGGCAATTAAATGCAAGAACAGGCAAAATTGCTATGTGTAGCCTGGTCTAAAAATATATCTTTTCAGACAAAAAAGTTTAATGTTCTAATGTTCTAATATTTTCTGACAGATAAAAATGTTAATAAATAGATTAATGTTATTTCATAAATATGTGTACAAAGTTAAATAAGTTCATTTAAGCAGGTAAAAGCAAAACAGTTCATAATGGGTTAAAAAAAAAGATTTGAGCAGAAGTTTGGTTTCTTTTCATGGAGTAAATAAAGATTTGTGATTCTGAACAAATTTGAATGCAACATATAGAAGTGCAGCGTGGTCAGCTCACAACCTAATGTCAAGTGATGTTAAGATGTCAGTCTGGTGTTTTTGTGAATTGTGGTTGTGTCTGAGTTTTCAAAACTGCATAAAACATACTACAAATAATTGAAATTTAACATTTCAATTAAGAATTCACAGTGTAAATAGAAAAGTGAACTATGAGCTAACACAGTTACAATGCAAGTCATCTTAGTTGATTGAAAAGTTAGGTTTTTTAATCTTTCATCAGAAAATACAGTGACAAAACATGATAGGTGCACAGTTAAAATATAAATAGCATGTTTGGATGTGCCAATTTAACTGTAGAGTTATTTTTAAGCTAATGAAATTAAACAGAAAATGGCTGCCGAGTTCTGTCATCACATGACACATGTGCTCATGATTAGTTAAACAAAATGGCCGTGCAGCATTCCATAGGGTAGTTGCTATGGATATTCTGAAGGTGCATCATTTTGATCTCTGTGGTTACCATGGTGGCATCTAAGGTGCATCATTTCAGTTTGATCCTCATTTGAAGCCAAACAAGATCAGAGACAGTCAGAAAGAGTTTTTCTCCTGCTGAAATCTGTGACTTCTTCATAAATGTACGCCCCAGCTACAACTTTTCACCAACCCCAGAAGAAATAAAGACCTCCTGATAACATTCAAGCAAAGCATCAAACTTCTGAGATGGAAAATGTAAGATATTCACTTTTTGATGGTCATAGGCAAGGCAAGGCAAGTTTATTTGTAGAGCACAATTCGTACAAGTCAATTCAAAGTGCTTTACAGAACAAGAAAAATGCATTAAAATCACAATACAAATTAAAAACAAAATCATTATAAAATGTACTTTAAAAGAATGAAAAGAGTGCAGATATAATCCTTCAGTCATGTGCACAGTTAAATAGAGCTGTTTTGAGCCTAGATTTGTACATTGTTAGTGCAGAGGCCTGTCTCACATCTTTAGAAAGACTGTTCCAGATTTTAGCTGCATAAAACTGGAAACCTGATTCTCCATGTTTAGTCCTGACTCTGGGCACCAGCAGGAGGCCGGTCCCTGAGGTCCTCAGAGTCTGAAATGGTTCATATGGCACTAACATGTCAGAGATGTACTTTGGTACTAGGCCGTGGAGAGACTTGTACACAAGCAGAGCTGCTTTAAAGTCTATTCTCTGAGCCACAGGAAGCCAGTGTAGGGACATGAGCACAGGACTAATGTGCTCGTACTTCCTGGTTCTGGTCAGGACCCGAGCAGCAGCATTCTGGATGTACTGCAGCTGTCTTACAGCTCGTTTGGAGAGGCCAGTGAGCAGGCCTTTACAGTAGTCTAACCTACTGGAGAAAATGCATGGATAAGTCTCTCCAGGTCAGGTTTAGACACTATACCTTTGATTTTGGCAATGTTTTTTAGATGGTAAAAGGCTGCTGATGTTATCGATTTGATGTGGCTGTTGAAGTTCAAGTACGAGTCCATTATCACCCCGAGATTTCTATCCTGATTTGTAGGTTTTAGAGAGAGAGACTGGAGGTGACTGCTGGCCCTTTCTATTTGTTTCTGTGGACCAAATACGATGACTTCAGTCTTGTCTGCATCCACACACTGACCTGTTGGACCTGTCTTTGTTTACCTCACCCCCCTCCTCAGCCTGTATTCTGATGTCTTCTCTCGGGACGTTTTTGGGCAGAGAGTAGGCTGGGATACCCCAGCCAATCACAGCCTGCCCAGTGCGCAAGTGACTTTGAGTGTTGGAGTGGCAGACGCTATATCGAAGAAAAGAAGATACAATCAGGCAGAAGCAAAACGCCAAGCGGACAAAGCTCGGTCTAAAACCAGAGTGAACCTAGGGTTGCCTTTCACCCGCTTCTGAGCTCTGAAGAACCGTCTCAGGATGAAAAGCGACGAGGAGTTAACCGTCATGCTGTTGGACAAGTAGGTTATGGACACAGATGGTTAGCTTGTGCTAACTTGCCAAATTATCGGTTTTCCATTACAACATACCGGTATGTATTAATCCCAGGTAGCTTGCAGTTTAGGTACAAGCAGTTTATGAACATTCTAAATACTGGTATCAACTAATATTACATTTGGATGATTGCAATCATGTCAATACGCCGTAGTAGTAGTTCATAGTATTTATTTATGGACTGCGGTTTCATTGTTATTTGCAGGATCTGATGGCTGTATCTTATTCTATATTCTATATGACTGCAAAAAAAACTTGACAACTCAGTCGTGCACAGTTTGAGTTGTGATTCTTTTTAGACAAGCAAAAATGTTGACAGGAGCATTCCTGAACCAACATAGATTAGACTTAAACAAAAGCTGTAATTGTGTACATTTTTATATTTATGTTTCTTGATTATACATCGAAGCTAGTATGCCTAGTATAAGCTGCAAGAAAACATTGTTTTGCATGTTTATACATTTAGTCTCAGGCCTGGATGTATATCACCAAACCCTATATTGGTGTATTTATGATATTGTACCGATACAGCCTATCCAATCGAAACATAAGAACTACGTTTTTCCTTCAACAGTTATGAGAATGGTCGGCCAATCTCGACACCCCATAAGCGCCTATCAGTTTTTCCTGTCCCAGTATCCCCAATTAAACCTGGAATACCTGAAACGTAGGTAAGGTTAGTTATGTGCTTTTAGTTGCAATACTGATTATTCATTATGTATTGTGTACTTTGTATTGTGTACTTTGAGGAACCAATGATATGTCTGGGAAAAAAGGTAGGCCGAGTCTCACGATTGCTTGTATGTGTTTTTATTCACTGATACTACATTCAGCAACTTCTAACTTTCTCATCCCTTTAGTCTTACATCCATGAATATTCAAGAAGTGAATGTGGATGAAGATCATTACAATAATCTTATGCACACTGAGTCTGAACTTTTGATTTTTTTTTCATGAATTTTGACAAAATGCTGTATGTATATAAAAAAAAAGGTTGATGTTACCTATGTTTTCTTACATGTATAAATTATTATACGGTAACCGTGTTGTGTTTGGATTGGCTGGTCTGAGGAAGCCACCCTTCCTGCTGAGGAGGGATCAGTTGTGGAGGAAGACGACAGTCGTGAGGTCTGCTCTGATGAGGACTATGTGCCTCCTATTGCTTTGAGGTTTGTTTCCATAAATTGAATGTGATTTATATTCATTGCTAAATATCACTATGATGTAATAATGTTATATTTTCACCTTTTACTTATGTCATCATTGTAAAAATAACAGGACAGCTGGTGCTCTTCAGGGGACTCGGGTAGACTTGAATGCACTACCATCTATTGGGCTGGATGAAACAGTTTACGGTAGCTCAGAAGAACCTGAAGACACCGGATACCAACAAGTCCCAGGTCTTGAAGAGGTCTGTTCTGAAGATGACATCATAGGCCAACCAGCATACATAGAGCAGTTTCAAAGGTTGCCCTGTCAAGCCACCTTTTGAGGTCAAACTGTCCTCCAGAGGTTCAGCAGCCCGTCTCACTTGAGCAGTGCATTTATTTATCTAGTCCTCAAGAATAATAACAGTGAGATATATTTATTTGATTTTAATTATTTTCAAATGCACTGATTTCATTTTATGCTGTTTTATTTAATCTGATTGTAATACTTATTAATAATATTGTAGGTCCGTTCAGAAGGACACACTGTGTGGGCATGGAATTACCAACCCAAGCTAAAGTTCAGTATACAGGTTGGGGATTTCATGATTGCAGTAAACCCCCCACTCTCTGGCAACAATTATGCAAAGGTGCAGCTGCTGTTCAAGTACATGAACACAGGATTCGTTTCGAGAGGGACATTCTTCAGAATTCAGAATTCCTACTGTGTGAATTCTAACGAGGAGTTTTGGGAGGAGGAGAGGGCAGCAATAATCCAGCGGTTGTGTACAAAAGACAGCGTTGTGGCCCTTGGTGAGAATTTTTATGCCATGTGTCAAAAACTTTTATATTTCAAGTCATCACTTAATTATTCTGATGAGGTTTTTTTGTTTGTTTTTCTTTCAGCGGATGGAAGAATGGACAGCCCTGGTCACTGTGCACAGTATTGTGCATATACAGCCATGGACACTGAAAGCAGGAGTATCATCTGTGTTACCACAGTTGATAAAAGAGAAACACAGAGGAAGTCCATCCTCTTGGAGAAAGAGGCCTTCATCAGGACAATGGACCTTCTCATGAGTGAGGTCAACCTCAAAGAAATTTGTACTGATGCACATGTACAAATCTCTGCACTTCTGAGTAAGTACAATCTACATTCACCAAAACATACCTCTTTTCCAAACTGCATCCCATCTAAAGTTTATATTCTTTGAAATAGGAAAGGGAAAATGTAAGGATGCAGGTGTATTCCATAGTCTGGACATGTGGCATGGTGCCAAGAATCTTGCAAAGAAGATTTGACGGTAAGAAAAGAGGACATACAGCATACAAGCAATGCATTGAACAGGAAATTAGCCCTTTCATGTGATTACCTTTTCATGAAAGTCTTTATTCATCTGATGCAGGCTGGACAGCAGCGTGGCTTAAACATTCTCCTCTGATGGGTGAAAGATATAGTGAATCACTTCTGGTGGTGCTGCAAAGAAGCAACAACCCATCTGCAGTTCATGGTAAGAAAAAGAACAATAGTCATATTCCACAATTTGCATCAAAAGTTGTGCTGACATTTATTTTGAAGGTGGTGGGGCATATTTGTGTTGGGATATAACTGCACAAGTTTATATATTTCAGGATGTTTGAATGGGCATCCTCCATCATGTTGCCAATGTGCATGTGTGGGTGATGGGCAAATGCCGGCATGACTGCCTTGGGACTGACCAGACAAAGACCCGGATTGAAAGGGGGACCAGGGCTCACAACACCCTAGCTGCTATTGTTACAAAGAAACGGAGGCTGAAGAATGTTCACAAGTACCTGAAATTCAGGTAAACCTTCTGTGCTTGTGTGATTCTTTTGTGGTATTCAGGCAGCACTGAGACAGGAGACGAGTGTGTTTCAGTCAGGACCACTTTGTCAAAATAATCTTTATTTACTTGCACAGTTTCATTTAGCAGTATGGTACTGTTCTGGGACTCCCTGCTCTTCCACGTGCTTGCGTGGAAAGCCTGAGGCAGGAAGAGCACACCTTCCTGCCCATTATGAGCCATCATGAACGGCATAAGCAGGGAGCGCAGCAGCAAATAAAAACCCAGACAGAGCAGAGCAATCGACATGAATACAATGACAGTAGGAGCTTGGGTGGAGGTGGGATGCAAAATGCCAGCAGAGGAAGCAGGAAGGAGGTCGGGCTAGAGCAGTTTAAATAGCCCGCTGTGAATACAATTTTCCAATAGGAAGCAGACACGGGAGTCAGCTGAGCCATCAGCTGATCTGCACCGGTGACGACAGCTATGCTGTTGGAGCTTGACGTCGTGGCCTGCCTGAACTAACGCTACGCTTGATTTGTTTTAGTAATGACAGGTGAATTAACCAGATCACTTTGGACCAAAAATCTAGGCCCTACTAAACCTGTAGGAGTAGACTGGCTCATTGAACTTCGGATTGAATATTGATGTCAACATACAGAAGAACATTCTGTTATAATTGTATTTTTTTTAAAGCTACAGATTTTTACATCTTTCATTGTCACAAACCTCCCTGGCTACCTGCTGATTATTCAGAGGGAAATGTTTTGCATGGGCAAAATGAAGATAATGCTAACCAGCTTTAATTGTTCATGCTGCCAAATCTGCTCAATCCATCACAGAGCTACAACAGAACTTGAGTCTTTGCAGAATCACATTTTGATGTATGCATCAAAGCGATTTTCCTACTCCCCCCCCGTAGATGAAGCAAGGACCATTCTGGCTGCACTGGACTAAAACTACCACAAAGATCGTCCAGCCAAAAAAAATGAAAGTGGACAAACAGTGTAAGTTTACCATACAGTTTTCTATTCCTAAGCAATATTTGTCAGAACATTCATAGTTACAGAGTAACGCATCAGAAATTCTTTGTCAAAAATAAATGGTCAATACATCACTGATATGACCAACAATCTTTTTCTCCCAAAACAGCTCTGATACTGATTCAGCAGCAGTCTAATACTTATTTTGTTGTTTTGTAGGATGGGGGGAGTATTCAAGTAGAGGTCTAGTCGCTGGCGCTCGTACACTGTGAAAACTCCCAAAAACTATGGCTACATTTCCAACCTACAGAAGTGTATATTGGAAAGGAGGCTGTCATCTGATGCAGGACTACTCAGAACCATGCAGCAAAGACCTAATGATGCCTGGCAACTTGGACTTCTCCCAACCATTCCACCACCACCACTCGAAGACCTTATCCAGGCCCATGTCAATAGAGGTCAGGGTAGGTAAATTTGGTCCATAATTATTCTGTTAATTATGGACCAGAAGACACATTTAATAACACTTTGTCATCAGAATTTCTCAATGTTTTCTAGAGTAACCTTTGTTTTTAGCACAAATGAGTATGTTACTCACATGTCTTACACAATAGAAGTGCCCTCATTTTATACAACGCAGCGGTGTACACCAGCTCCATTCTTGTCACGTATTAGGTGCATCTAATTGTAATGATTATCGTTAGCACGAACAAGCAGTAGTAAGGAATGCCTCAGTGTGGCACAAAGTATAATGTTGGTATTATGTTTGTGGCGTGGACACGGGTTTACACATTATAGCAAACAAAAATTCTACATATCTGACACCCCTCTCTCTTTTGTGTGCTTATTCTCAATAGTTACTGGTTCAACACAAAGTCCACCATCTGTTGTTCATACACTTTGAGGTAAGTAATTATTGTACTGTGTTGTCACTTTATGGCTAGATTTTGGGGGTTTTAAGACCAGTCCTTTGTTATTTTTGCAACATTTAGAGCCACCACATAAACAAAGCACAGTTAGAAGTGTATTTTTCTTCCTGATAGTAAAGTTTTAAAATCCCAGTGTATAGCAATGTCTCTTTCAAGCTGCTGCTTCACATCACCTGCCCTGCATGTTCCACAGTACACTGGTGTGAACAAAGTATCATCAACTGCTTGGTTTCTCTTGCTGCCCTCACATGTAGTTTATGGTTATTTAGACTCATTTTGTAAAGTTTCAGCCTGACATGCTTCATGTTTACTCTGTATGCAATACTGCAGTAAAAAATTGGCACCCTCACAAGCAAATGCAGTCTTGTGAGATAATATAGCTACACTGATCTAATAGCAACATGGTGTATTGACTTCTTTTTTTCTTTTAATAATGAATAAAGAAATCTAGAATTATATATTTGACCCCCCCCCCCCCCCCCCCCCCCAAGTTAAAATTGCACTGGGTAATTTGTAAGCTTCTTATTTATCCTGTGACATGATGCATTTAGAAAAAAAGATTGCTTTACTTGAAATGACTGAAGGGTCTGCAACTGCTGTGCATCTTGTATTTTGTAATTTAAAATCTAAACAAGCAATAATATGGGAAAGTGCTTTTATATGTTTTTTTATACATTAAAAAGTGCTAAATTTCATGAAAGCATGACGAAAACTATAGTTGTGACCTATTATTTTTCTTTGTAGGTTTTCCAGAGCTGATAAGAAAACGGAGGACCATCCCATCTCAGACACTCTTTAAATACAGTGCAAATGCAAATCTAAATTACACTGTGCATCCATTATACCTATAAGTAGTTTTTTGATGTAACTTTTATTGTTCTAGCACTTATCTATATGATACACATTTTAGCAGTTATCTTTAGTGGTCTTTATATTATTGGCACAATATAATGTCAACTTTATTTACTCGTAACTGAAGATGGTCAAACTCACTTGCTTATTTTAGCCAATACTCCAGCAATAAGCATAGGTGTTTATTCAAATACAAAAGCAATGCAACTCGCTAATAATGAAACACAGGTCGCCAGGAGTTAAGGGGGGGGGGCTTGGTTTGAATGTTGTGTTTACAAACAGTAACGAAAAATCCTGCAGACCCTACCCTTAACAATCATGGGAGAAGGTCAAATCTCTGTGTTCACGTTTGTTAGACTCATCAGTCTGACCCTCTGCAGACTGTCTTAGTTGTTTTAAAAAATATCTTTTAAAATATTTTATTATAAAACAAAGTGACACAACATGAGTGGTGAGTAGTTAAAATAAAAATAGTATGTTTGGATGTGCAAATTAAACTTTGAAGTGATTTTTAAGCTAATGAAAATAAACACAAAATGGCTGCCGAGTTCCATTTTCACATGACACATGTGCTGATGATTAGTAAAACAAAATGGCCATGCAGCGTTCCATAGGGTAGTTGCTATGGATACTCTGAAGGTGCATCATTTTAATCCCTGTGGTTCCCATGGTGGCATCTAAGGTGCATCATTTCAGTGAGATCCTCATTTGAAGCCAAACAAGATCAGAGACAGTCAGAAAGAGTTTTTTTCCTGCTGAAATCTGTGACTTCTTCATAAATGTACGCCCCAGCTGCAACTTTTCACCAACCCCAGAAGAAATAAAGATCTCCTGATAACATTCAAGCAAAGCATCAAACTTCTGAGATGCAAAATGTAAGATATTCACTTTTTGATGGTCATAGGAGACTAAGCTAACTAATGCTAACGATTCAGAACAAGGGGAACAAATGCTGATAACTTTTTTGTCTGAATATGGTTGAGTCTGAATTTTCAAAACTGCATAAAACATACTACAAATAATTGAAATTTAACATTTCAATTAAGAATTCACAATGTAAATAGAAAAGTGAAACTATGAGCTAACACAGTTACAATGCAAGCCATCTTAGTTGATTGAAAAGTTAGGTTTTTTAATCTTTCATCAGAAAATACAGTGACAGAACATGAGAGGTGCGCAGTTAAAATATAAATAGTATGTTTGAATGTGCAAATTTATAAAGTTATTTTTAAGCTAATGAAATTAAACAGAAAATGGCTGCCGAGTTCTGTCATCTCATGACACATGTGCTCATGATTAGTAAAACAAAATGGCCGTGCAGCATTCCATAGAGTAGTTACTATGGATACTCTGAAGGTGCATCATTTTAATCTCTGTGGTTACCATGGTGGCATCTAAGGTGCATCAAAGTTTGATCCTCATTTGAAGCCAAACAAGATCAGAGACAGTCAGAAAGAGTTTTTCTCCTGCTGAAATCTGTGACTTCTTCATACAAGCACACTCAAGCTACAGATTTTCACCAACCCCTGAAGGAATAAAGATCTCCTGATTTCATTCAAGCAAAGCATAAAACTTTTGAGATAGAAAATGTAAGATATTCACTTTTTGATGGTCATACATGACTAAGCTAACTAATGCTAACGATTCAGAATAAGGGAAACAATGCTGATAACTTTTTTGTCTGGACATGGTTGCGTCTGAATTTTCAAAACTGCATAAAACATACTACAAATGATTAAAAAATAACATTTTAATTCAGAAGTCACAATGTAAATAAAAAAGTGGAACTATGAACTAACAGTTACTCTGTAGACCATCTTAGTTGATTAAAAAGTTAGGTTTTTAATCTTTCATCAGAAAATAAAGTGACAAAACATGAGAGGTGCGTAGTTAAAATAAAAATAGTATGTTTGGATGTGCAAATTAAACTTTAAAGTGATTTTTAAGCTAATGAAAATAAACACAAAATGGCTGCCGTGTTCCATTGTCACATGACACATGTGTGTTACAGCCCTGAAAGGGGAGAAGTGAGAAAGAAGGAAACAGACGTGTTGTTGTAAGCTTCCATTCTGTATAATGGAAGGAGCAGGCAGAGTCGCCAAAAAACACGCTCCCCCTGGTGGCGTAACCGTTGAATTGCAAAGTAAAACCAAATACATTATTTATGAACTAAAATCAACCTAATTGAAATATAAAATGCGATATGTATAACATATTTATTTATTTTTTTTAACCACCATGTTTTTTTTTTTACCTTTTTAACACTGCTTTAACCTTTTTAGCGGATCTCCACAGTTCTGCCCACGTGATTTTTCGGCCCGCTGCATGTTCCCCACCTGGTCCAGGCCCCCTGTTTGCCCATGCCCACCATCCTGCTGAGGCGAATTTCTTCCTCCTCTGCCCGCACCTCAGCCTGGATAAGCCTTCGCCTCTCCTTACCCCTGTCTGTGCTGTAGGAAGGTGTGGGGGTGCTCCCAAGCCCTGCCCACCCGGTTGCCACTGTTCCCAGCAGGATGTTATGCTGCAGCCTTACCTCAGCTCGGTTGACCGCATCCTGGGCACGCCATTTCCTTCCCGTCCTGACCTCTGCTCCAGCCAGCGAGACCTTGGTGTCAGTAGAGTCTCGATAGACTAGGACTTCTCTGGCTCTTGTCACCTTGAACTCCTCGACTAGACTGCTGAATGGGAGCAGCAGCTTGGTGTTGCGCCCATAAAGGGCAATGCTGCTGAGACTCCGTGGCAGGCCCAGCCACCTACGCAGTAAGCGGTTTATCTTCTGCTCGAAGCTCTCCACGGTGGAAATTGGAACTTTGTAAACCAGAAGAGGCCAAAGAAATCTGGGTAGGATTCCATGCTGGTAAATCCAGGCCTTGAATTTCCCCGGAAGTCCTGACCTGTCCACTGCAAAAAAGCCAAGAGCTGAGGTCATTGCTGGTTGCCTTGCAAGCAGCAGTGTCATTCAGGTCACCAGTGAAGAGCTTCCCCAAACTCTTAACTGGTTTCTCAGACACAGATGGAATCCTTGCATCCCCCAGGAAGTGGAAGTGGTCTGTAACTTTGCCCTTCCTGGGGACAAGGGACCTGGATTTGGCCGCCTTGAAGCTCATTCTTGCCCAAGCGATGAGCTTTTCAAGGCCTTGTAGGATCCACCTGCACCCAGGGACCGATCTTGTGGTTACGGTTAGGTCATCCATATAAGCCAAATAAGCTAAATTGTGTGTGCAACCTAAAAAATTGCACGTGCTATTAATGGGCGTGTTGTGGGTGATCTACTATTACTGAGTGCGCAATTGATAACAGGCGCAAAAGTGGTGTGGACGGCCCCCTTTAAAGGAGGATTTTGCGTGTGCTACCGGCTGTCGCCATGGAGAGTTTGGGAGAGCAGAGTGGCTGCAAATGAAAAACAAAGTTTGAAGACATGGAGTTGGAGGCAAATGAACACACTTGCAGTAACCTGTTTTGCTGTTTGTTATTTTGACGGACAAGGTCGTTTTCCCTTATGCCCCATTTTCATCCGTTATTTTAAATTTTCCTTTTCTGATTACAATTAAACATAATCTAAATGGCAGCATTCACACAATTTCACAACTTCATCACCAATAACCTCTCATGTGAAGAGCAGTCTTACAGTGACGCACACACAGACCGTAGGGGTACTCTTGCCTTTTACGCACTGACTGCTTCACACTCTCCACGCACTGACATCTCCTTTACTCGCTGTCAGTGCACAGAGTGTGATGCAGTCAGCTGTGAGTGACAAACAGAGTTATTATGACTATGAAGGTATTTATTTACTTTTTTACACAGGTTTAACGACTTCCTCCATGATGTGTTAAGAGCGCAAAACAGAGAGGGTTTATATTAATCGTACGTCTGCATGAGTGTGATGGCACACTGAATTGTCCCTCCTTTTCCAGTCCTTCATAATGACAGACAGCCTCCAAATCTTTCTGTAACTCATCAAAAAATTCAGTGAGTGATGGAAAATATTCGGCTAATGCGACTCCTGTTTCTCGCCACAATGACAGCAGCCCTCTGTGCGTAACGCCGTGGCTTTTTTGCACCTGCTTTTCAAACATGCTAAATTTAGATGCAAAAACACCGAGCAGTCAGTTGCGGGTTTGATAAATCACATTGCAGGTGCTAAATGATCACATTTGCATCTCCTCCTCCCTCCCTTTGATAGACGCAATCCTAGGTGCACCTTGTTAGTGGATCAGCTTTGAGCGCGCGCTATCAAGTTTGCACGTGTTTTATACACGCAGACCTTTAGTAGATCGGGCCCTAAGTGACCTCTGAGCCTATAAGTCATACCTGTAGAGTCAATCATCCCACCTGTCCCCAATCATTGGATAAGAACTAACAGATGCCACAAGCCCACTTCATGAAAACTCTAAACATGTGTGCTCAGACCAAATGTATTTTCTTTATTTCAGCTTGTTTTTCCCGTTAATATACAGTAAATAGACACAAGACTGTTTACACTTTGCAGTAAAGAGAATGCACTGTCTAACTCTCCACTGACCCCAAAATGATGCCCCTCTTTTATCTCTGATCCTAACTTTGATCAAATATGCATGTCAAGTTCAACAGAGTGATTATTGTTGGTGATTTTAACATGGATTGATGGATCGATCAGGTCTAGTTTGCTCAGCACACATCACTGCTGTCACAGATGCTGGTTTTACTGATTATTTCTGTGTACTTTTTAATGTGAAGGATTTTAATCAACAGGAAATTCATGACAGAACATTCAGGAAATGCTATTTTGCTGCTGAAGTGGCAGCAGATTTTATCAACTGTTATACTGTAACTGTTATAACTGTTATATATTTCACCCTCTGCCTGTGATTTTGTCGTTCACACTTTAAACAGTCATCTTACATCAGTTCTTGTCAAAGTCTGACCAGTGAAGCTTTAAAGGGTCAAAAAAATATTTTTCAAAGTTAATAACTGATAATTAAAAAAGCCTCAAATTTGTTTTCCCAAAAATCAATTAATTATTCAATTAATCCCATTTTAATCCTGTAATCATAGTCACTGGAGTGCAGTGAGCTTAGTGTCGTGTTCAAGACTCCAGTTTGAGATGATTTGAGCCCGTGGACTACATGAGGTGAAGATGTAATTGATTATTCAATAAAATAATTTAAATTGTTAAACTTCCGTTTGTATTTTTTTTTACTGTGATATGACATACTGTAAGAATGGGTGTTTAAATTCTGTTGTGAGCCACATTGCCCTTAGGGGAAATTAAAGATTTTCATATCAAATCCATCTGTTGAAATATGATGTTTTTAATGGTATTATTTTGCATGGATGTCAGCCAAAGACAAAAGAAAATGTTTTTATTTATGTTTGGATATGATTCAGTTCGTTTAAATTACCCAAATAACCAGGTAATCCCATGAGTCCCATCATGCCAATGGAAAGTTTCAAATTTTGAATATTTCAGAAATTTCCAGCTTAATTTCCCTGGAAAGATTGTGGAAAGTTGTGGCAATTTTTGCTGAAATTTACGGGAAAATTTCCCTTCTCTTTCCAACCCTCGTCCTGATGGATACTTAATTTCTAAATCTTCAGTTTGAATGATTTCTTTACTCTGATTGTCTTAAATGATCAAACCAGCATCATAGTTTAGATTTTGTTTGAGTAACATAATTCTTAACTGGAATCAGTTCTGAAGCTAAACTTTGATATTGTAAAAACACTCACTGATGGAAAACTTTGATGGTTTTAGCTTTTCATTGTGTTTTGTTTACTCAGTACTCAGATAATATGACAAATATAACTCAGTACAACACATCCCAAAATAATTTGAAAGTAAAAGTACTTTAAAGAGCCCATATTTGACATAAATCAGGTTCATATTTTCATTTACAGAGTTCCCCTGATCCAGCTGTATTCTCTCTCTGTCTGAGACCCTCTGTTGGAGCTCCTGCCTCTCAGAGGGTCTCCTTTCCCCACGTGGGCCCAGTCCACTCTGATTGGTTAACAGGTCTTCTTTGTGGTGAATGGTCAGTGTAGCACAGCTCAGTGCCATATTGTCAATTACTCTGCATTTAATCTATGAAACAGTGGTATGATGTCACACTGGTAGGTTTATTTAGGGGGCTGGGGAACCATGCATTTTAGGCAGTTATGCCAGCTACATGGGGAGAGGGAGAATTCCTGAAGACTTTTTGTCTTTTTTTTTATAGAAGGGCAGAGGAGACGTGTTAAAAGAAATATGTAACCCATTAAAGCAGAATACAGGCTCCTACAAAGCTGAAGTAAATGTCATCAGTCACTTTCACCTTAAATTCACCACACAGTGGGCTGGTAGAGGATAATATTGTTTTTAATAAAAATGTTTTAACTTTGTGTTTAAAAATGATTGTCATTCGTGCCTTCAGATTGATTTTGTGTGTTTGATGTTTACGGCTCGATGAGATTCAAAGACTCACATTTTTAAGAGCTTGTAAATGTAGGTATCACTCTGCCTTGATTCAGAAAATCATCCAGATACTTCATGTGGGAGAGGAAAACAAATCCTCATCACATCACCAGCAAGGGTCCCGGGATCCAAACCTCTGAACAGGGCTGGTTTTCATAGATCTGTGTGCAGGTGACTTCCTCCTGATGCTCCTGAAAGACACAGAAATATATACTGCTCGTCAACCCCTGTCAAAAACTAACCAACTGGTCCAGACAGGTTCCTCTTTTCTTCATTTATTTGTTGATTAATTCTCATCTTGTGTTGTTGTTGTTTACTCAGAGTGTAGGAGGGACAAACTGTTTCAGGAGTAAAAAAAAATATTCTGGACGCACATTCAGGAAAAAACTCTGCAAGATTTCCTCTGGCATCTTGTGGACTGAAACGCTGTCTTGTCTGAAATATGGTTACTCATTTGGAGCTAAGAAATAGAATATGGAAAAAGAAGAAGTCAAGTCTGTTATAAAATAAATACCGTATTTTATCTGATATAGACCAGCAGCCAGTCAGTGTCCAGGCCTCACATCAGCCGGGGCCATGGTCCACACAGGCACACAGAGGCTCTAATGGACTCAGTTTGTCACAGATTAATATGATTATTGTGTTTTAAACACTGTCAATTTGACTTTTAAAGGTACAACCTTTTTTTTTTTCCTTCATGATAGTCCCACGGGCACTAATTTGCTTATTTGCACTGCTGGGTTTTATCAAACAAAACATGCACTCCAAATTTTGAATTACTTGTCAGTGACCTGTGATCCAGCTCTCATGAATGACTGTCACATATCATGGCAGCTACTGGTGCTGTAAACAGGAGGAAAGGGAGGAGACTTTTTGTCTTGTTCATAGAAGTGCTCTATCATGTGGAGGAGACATGGTAAACACACTGAAGGGCAGATAAAGGTTGAAAAGGAAGAATCTGTGCTCTTTAAGATGCCACAAGACAAAAACTTTAATTCTAACTCACAGTGTTTGTTTCACGTGATGATGCTTGGTCTCCTGAAAACATTAGAGCACAGAGAAATACTTCAGCTCAGCACATACAGTCGACAGATTTGTCTCTAAATGTTGAAGTTTTTTTTCTCACCTTGAGCTCTGACGAGGAGAACGATGATCACAGTCATGAAATGAAATGAAAAATACTTTACTAATCTCAGAAGGGAAATTTCAATGTTGTAGCAGTTTTTTTTTTATAATTACAATAAAAATAATTATTAACAAGTCTTGTTCCTGAGGGTGATGGCTGCTGGCAGGAATGATCTTCTGTATCTTTCTGTCTTGCAACGGACCTGACGAAGGCTCTCACTGAACACGCTCTGTTGTTTCTTCACAGTGATGTGCAGAGGGTGTGAAGAATCCTTCATTATTTTCAGCAGCTTGTGCAGCATTCTTCTCTGGACAATCAGCAGAGTTATCCCCAGCACAGAACCAGCTTTCAGCTTGTTTAGCTTTTAGCTTTGTTTTAGCTGTTTACTTTGTTCATCAGGAGGACTTCAGACACACGCAGAGCCAACATGACGGAGTCCAGATCAGATGGACCCCTGCAGTCTGTCAGGAACAGGGACAAACCCCCCTGTTAGCACACAGACTCACTTTCCAGTCAGCTCAGGCTTATTTTGGCACTCCTGACCACTCCCCTGCACCACATTAACCCTTCTCCATCCAGAGGAGTTTATATGCACTAAAGCTTAAGGGCGCGGGGGGCAAACCCTATGACCGAGGCTCCAGAGGTAAAGGACGCCAACCCCTTCACCTGAGTTACCAAACAGCAGGAGTGACCAAAGAAGTCAGCCTGCACATGCCTCCACTCCAACCTTCAAGCCTGGTTCAATCAGGACCTGAGCCGGCCACCCTCTGTCTCTAGTCCAAGCCCTTACAGACTGAGCCTCACTGTAACCAAAGAAATTCAGACAGCAAAGCCCAGTCCCAAAAGAGTTGGGATACACAGATGGTGAGTGGACTTTGTACGGTGGCCCTGAAGTGCAAACCAAAAAATCTCTGATTGGACGATTGTGTTGTTTCTATTTGCTCATGTGTTGTTTAATTTGCTGTTATGTTTAGTTATTTGCTATTGTGTTTAGATATTTGCTGTTTGCTGTTGTGTTTTTTAATTTGCTGAAGTGTTT
Source organism: Cetoscarus ocellatus (assembly GCA_037902135.1). NCBI lineage: Eukaryota > Metazoa > Chordata > Actinopteri > Labriformes > Labridae > Cetoscarus > Cetoscarus ocellatus. The sequence goes on from JBAMNC010001288.1 coordinate 129,072, forward strand.
GGTTATTTGCTGTTGTGTATTTTAATTTGCTGAAGTGTTTGGCTATTTGCAGTTGTGTTTTTTAATTTGTTGTTGTGCTAAGTTTTTCACTGTTGTGTTTTGTTATTTTTTGTTGTGATTTGTTATTTTTTGTGTTGTTTTTTTAATTTGCTGTTGTGTTCAGTTATTTGCTGTTGTGGTTTTTAATTTGCTGTTGTGTTCAGTTATTTGCTGTTGCTGTTGTGTCTTTTAATTTGCTGTTGTGTTTTTTTAAATTTGCTGTTGTATTTTTAATTTACTGTTTTGTAATTTAAATTGCTGTTGTGTTTAGTTATTGGCTTTTGTGTTTATTTACTTGCTGTTGTGGTTTGCCTTCAGAGCCACCATAAGTTTGAGACTTGGACTTGAGCCTTCCTTACAGTAAAGGACTTCACAAAAACTGTGTAAAGACTGAAGACTGCAGTCTGACACCGTCTCACATCTGAAGACAAATTGTCAGCAATGCTCAGAGCTTCTTAGTCTCAGCCTGATGGTGGCCTTAAACCTGCCGATGTTCCCTGAGATTATCGAGGTCCATGTTCTGGTGTGTTTGATCGTTTACATCATGTCTAGGGTGTCTTTTATTCAAGGTTTTTATTTAAGTTGAGTAAAAAAATCAAAAAACGTTGTCTCTGTAGAGGATCAGATGAAGCTCTTTCACCCTCCTCTTCAGAAATCTGAGGGGGCGGAGCTACAGGAGGCTATGATTATGAGCTCTGTGTTGATTGGCTGCCCAAACGATGTCTGATGGGAGGGGTGAGGGGAGGTTACAGGCCGCAGAGACTTTCAAAACAGTCATGATGTCTGCAGATGATCAGCAGGAAACACACATGAAGGTGGAGGCTGTATAGCTATGACATCATAATCCCCAGGAAGTAAAAATAGAGCATTATAAAGGGCATTTTATTTAAAGAGGCAGAGGGTGTTTCTCTGTATACTGAGAGTTTAGTAAAAGGTGTCATGTTCCTGTGCTGCCCAAGCTCCTGCAACAGTATTGAAAGCAAAGAACATGATTTTACAGGACGTGAGACCTTTAAGGTCACTGACAAATTTCCAAAGTCCAAGGAAAAGCTTTGCAGTCATGCTGGAATCGAACAGTCCTGTGATCATGGACTTTTGACACAGTGAGTGATTTTCAGTTTTGTCCCTGATGACATAATCAGTATTATTACTCTAAGTCTTCAGTCTCATCTTATTTGCTGTTCAGACTTCAGTCAAAACCAGCAGCAGCAGGCTTTCCAAATGGGGGAGAGGCTGTAAACAAAGAAACAAAGGAGTGTACGGCTCTGCAGGGCTGTGGAAAATAAGGAGAAATTGTTGGTTTGGAAAGGGAGCAAGAATCCCTCTTGGACATGTCCTGCTTTATGAACAGTGAGAGTGTGGAAAGGGAAAAACATCGGACAAAGTTCCCAAAGGACGGGGAAATCCATGGGTATGCTATGTGAGCTAGCTTAAGAGCTAACCATAAATGTATGTTTTATGGTGAGAGAGAGTGTCAGACTACAGTCTTTACAAAGTTTTAGGGAAGTATCTCCAGGAGGGAACATGTCTGGGCATCTGGATGCAGTCACAGTAAACATTAGAGCACCACATTTGGCTTCAATTTCATCATCCTTGTAATTTTCTGCTCAAATAAAATGTTGCACCATGAAACCAACACGATCAAGAGGTCCACCATGTTAAATGTTTGAAGTGTGATGTACACGCCAACGAGTGCTGTCTTCTGAAAATCATCTTGGGTTTGAGAAAAAAACCACAGTGCTGCAAAATGACCTCCCTGGTGTATATGCTTGTTCTGAGTGGATACAAAGTTCATGCCTGGCATGAAATGGGCCTCGAAGAGGTCACATCTCTCCCTAAATCAAGGTTCATATGTTCATTTTGAGGACTTCTGGGTAACGTTCATGATCACTCATGCTCCAAAAACCTATATTACAGATTACCCCTGACAGTGCTGTATTCTCTCTCTGTCTGAGACGCTCTGTTAGAGCTCCTGCCCCTTTAACCCTCTGAGGTCAAAGCCATTTTTACCTGTTTTTGGAGTGCCCGGACTTTTTGTGTTGTAACGTAAAACCTCAACCCTATGAGCTATAATCATGTATAAGACCTTGTTTTTTTCAGGACAAGCTGGGCTATCTGAATATGAATGCTGGAGGAGTGTCACTTGAATGTGTAGTTAGTAACATGACCATTAAGACAAAAGAAAAAAAAAAACGGAAATTGAATCAGACAATTCATCACAAAAAATCCAGGAGAGTATGGATGAACACTTTTGACAACAGAAAATGTTTTTTCAAGTCTTCGTTATAGGTTAGAACAAAGAAATAAACGCTGTCACACACAGCAAACTATTTACAATCATATTTTTTAAAAAAAAACACTCGTTTTTGCATGTTCCAATGCACCAAAACAGCCTATATTTTGCTTGTTTCCCTGTGTGTCTCTGATACTGTGCATCTCTAGGGGAGACAGACACGACAGGTTAACCCTCCTGACATCATATCCGGTCATAATATGTGTAAAAATGAAATAATGTCTATAAATCCATAAGAATTATATGTGCCCACTATAGGCACACAATTTGGAATAAAACCCAAATGGGCATAGGTAAAAACATAACGTTTTTTATTATTTTTTTGTCAGAAGACACAGGATATAGTTGATGCACTGCATCCGGGTGACAACAAGATGGCGACTATCTACTGTGCTAATATGTTTTGATACGGAAATTGGATTAAATAGTATACCTAGAAGACTTACCTTTTGTATTTATCTTGATGGATTGCTTTAACTGAGTCTCTAAAAAGACACTGATGCTTCAGGAGAGATATCTCAGCCTGTGGAAGAGGTACAATCGCACCGATAGGGCTCATAGGAACGGCTAAGTTGTTAGCTTTCGATCAAAACAATCGGTAAGAGGCTACGACAAACGGTTGTAAAGTTGTTAAATATTTTATGAGCGTTGTGCTATGCTGTTGTATACGACAGTGCAGAACTCTGAGGGTTAAGGCTCCCTAGCCATGGAGGTCCAGTCTGGTTTCAAGTCCACTCTGTGCTGATTGGTCACTTCAGTGCTACTCTGCACCATGTTGTCAATAACTCTGCATTCTTTCTCAGGTATATGCTCCAGGATGAGCTTCAATGGGCTTCAACTGAAAATGAAACAGTGGTATGATGTCACACTGGTAGGTCTTTGTGGGGGGTCTGAGTGAACATTCCGTTTTAGGCAGCTGCTGGTGCCGCAAAGAGGGGGAGGTCTTAATGCTGAGGAGACACGTCAAACACAGTAAAGGGCAGGTAACAAAAGCCTGATGTGACCTCTTTAAAAGACAAAAACAGCACAGTTAATGTGAGTTATGCCGTCATCACCTTTTTTAATGCCGTTTTCAGTCGCTGCTGTTGTGTTTGTCTTTGTCAGTGATCCTGGTTCTTCCCCTGAAGGAGCTAAAAACAGTGTTATTACTAAATATTCCAAATGTTTCTCCATAAAACTCTCAGTCTTCAATATTCACAGTGGTTTCAGGGATGCAGCCCCGTTCCCACCTGCAGACTGAAGCTTGAGGGGAAACACTTCCCTGATGTCATGGACAGTCACCTCACACTTCAGAGAGTAAATCTGATTAAATCAGAGCTGGCTGTGGTGATTGAAGCACTGCAGAGAGACTGAGACGTCCTCACAGCTTGAGGATGGTCCTTCACGTCTTTACCCTCAAACAGCCACCTCACGTGAGTCCTGCAGACTCCAAGCACGAACACGGAGCAGACGAAGGTGACAGCATCACCGCTCCTATCTTCACTGTTAACTCCAACATACACCTACTGGCCACTTTATTAGGTACACCTTGCTAGTAGCGGTTGGAGCCATTTTTGCCCTCAGAGCTGCTTTAATTCTACATGGCACTGATTCAACAAGATGCTGGAAACATTTTTACATCACATTTTTTATTATGTCAATGAGGAAATTAAAGAGGATGAGGAAGTCTCTATTGATCAGACGGCCTTAAGTCTCACCTCGACACGGCCTCTGTGTCTGTGAGCCGGTTGATGTGGAAATGGGAAACTGAGTGCGTATGGCATCAGCATACCAAGACATTTTGGACAATTCCATGCTCCCAACTTTGTGGGAACAGTTTGGAGCTGGCCCCTTCCTCTTCCAACATGACTGTGCACCAGTGCACAAAGCAAGGTCCATAAAGACATGGATGACAGAGTCTGGTGTGGATGAACTTGACTGGCCTGCCTGAGTCCTGACCTCAAACCGATAGAACAGCTTTGGGATGAATTAGAGCAGAGAGCCAGGCCTTCTCGTCCAACATCAGTGTGTGACCTCACAAATGCACTTCTGGGAGAATGGTCAAAAATTCCCATAAACACACTCCAAAACCTTGTGGACAGCCTTCACAGGAGAGTTGAAGCTGTTATAGCTGCAAAGGGTGGACCAACGTCGTATTGAACCCTCTGGATTAGGAATGGGATGTCACTTAAGTTCAAATGCAAGTCAAGGCAGGTGAGCAAATACTTTTGGCAATATAATGTATGTCTGCTTTATATGGCAACATGTTTGTACAATGATTAGCAGCCCCATGCTCTGTCAGGCCAAAGTTGCATGCACTACCCAAATGTTACATCTACACTGGCGAAGGTTTAAAATCAGGCTACAGTCAGTCAGGGGGCCGTCAGGCCTGTGAGCTTAGAACAGGAAACTGAGGCAGCAGTTCACTGTGGCTCAGCAAAACTGGACAAAACAGGATAAAGGGATATGGCAACATTTTCTTTCTTTTCCTGTCTTACCTCACTCCTGAGTCCATGACAAGCAGATAGACACCATTCTTTCGACTGTGTGTGCAGTAACAAGAGAGATAAGGCTAAAGCTCGTCCACCGCAAGTTAGCTTCGCTCAAAGACTTGGAATAAGTCGGTAGTGTTAGCTTGCCTCTGCCTACATTCATCAGATAAACTCTTCAGCAACTCTAAATGGTCCTGTGTGTTTGTTGGGATTCATTTGTTTTACTGTGTGATGTGATACTATCTTCAGCTATCATCGTGTTATCTTCTACTTGTCAGCAGAGGCGTGGTTTTGTTGAACTTCTTCCACAGTGGTTTGCACTAGAGATGTGACGTTTGTGAACGAGTGGAGTCTTTGGAACAGCTCTTTTAAGCAAATGATCAGGAAAGATTCAGTTGTGAGTGAGCCGTACGTTTGCAAGTCATTCTTAAATTTGCAGGCAAGTTACAGCTACGAATGGCTCACAAACAAACGACTCAACTGCCACATTCAGATGGTAGGGCCAGAATTTGGTGTGAACATGAGAGCCTGGATCCATCCTGCCTTGTATCAGCGGTTCAGGCTGTTGGTGGTGTGATGGCATGCAGGACATGTTATTGACACACTTTGTGTCTCATAGTAACAACTGAGCTTGGTTTTAACCCCACAGTTGACCTGAGTATTTTTGCTGACCATGTCCATCCCTTCATGACCACGTACCATCTTCTGATGGAAACTTCCAGCAGGACAGTCCACCATGTCTCAAAGCTCAGACTATCTCAAACTGGAGTCTTGACACGATAATAAATTCACTGCACTCCCATATTGAGATTATGGGGTTGATTAAAATGGGGATGAAAGAATGATTAATATTTTCTTAATTTTATTATGTTCTTCATTCTTTTTCTCTATCATCTCTCTGCAATACGACATTATGTTTCTGCCCTTCTAAGCTTCAGTAGTTAATCTTTGTAAACTGATTTGGAGGGGACATCTTTAGCAAAAACCACTTTTTAAGGCTATTGAACAAGGCTTTTAAGGCTTTTGAATTTTTGAGTATATGGCCTTCCTCCCAGCCCACAACATGTCAGAGAAGACAACAAAACCTGTATTTAGCAGGCTGCATAAATGTAAACTCATGGTATTTGGCGAGCGATTGAGTTTGTCGATGTACTGTTACGTAACAAGCATTTTATTTGCATAAGCCTACATCCACTTGACTATCCCCACCACCTGGTTTGAAAAATTTCAGTGCGAAGTGCCGCCATATTGTTTACATTCTTAGCGAGAGGTTGGTGTACACCATGTCTAGACCCAAAACCTATCACTGCTCGGCTGTTGGCTGTAAACAGCCACATACATCTTCACATATAGGCTACCAGCCTCAGAGAACCAAAGGGCCCAGTGGATTAATTTTATTTTTGAAGGGAATGAGCAGCTACAGTCAGCTAAAACCTGTGGGCTCTAATTCCCTGGCGCAACTCAGAGTGGCGCAGGGTGGCGCAGGGTGGCGCATCCTGGCGCCACCGTGCGCAGCCAATTTGGCAATTTGGTAGACCGGCTGCGCCGAGATGGGTGTGACGGCGCACCAGGGGGAGGTGTCCACAGATTCAGCTTGGCGCAGTGACAATTTGGTGCCAAAAAACCACGCGGAAGGTGCGCTGAAAGCCCGCCAGCTCCAACCTGGTCTATTCTCGGCGCAGACGAGGCGCAACCCGGGCAGTGGTAATTTGGCTGACAGGCGCACAGTGCGCACACGTCACCAAAACCTCACAGGCAGGTATCCAGAGTGTCAGGCATATTTCAATGCAATAAACAATCACAACAACCACTATTTAATGTAACCGTCTGAACCAGCACATACATTTGTATCTATATTAATTGTCCCGTCACATCTGATGTCAGATCAGAGACATTTGTCATAACTAACGGGTTCATATCTCTCAGCCAACCACAAACAGCCACATCATCCGATACGGAGTATCCAGCTTCTCTCATCTCATGAAATTCATAAGAAAAGAAAAAAGAGAGAGACGCTCGCTGAATAAATGTAAGTCACTCGGTGTCTTAAGGATTTACCTGTGATTGCCCATATTTCTCTGTTTTAATCTTTATTCTTAACGTGATCTAAAAAGATGGAGTATATTATTGCAAGGAGGATGAGGAGGAGATATAATTTCACCAAAGGTTCTGCTATTTGGTGATGACAGACCAGTAATGCAGGTGGATCACAAGCATGATGAATGGATTAACCTGCTGCTGTGTTTAAATGTAATTATTACTTAACTCTGTACTCCTATTATGACACAGGAACAGATTACATCTGTCCCGCGAGGTGGTCCACACTGTGACGCGCATAGTGTCCTCCGATGCACGGCCCGGTGGCCCCTGCGCTCTTTCAGTTGCTGTAAATGTGACAGCGTATCTGACCTTCTTCTCCACCGAGGTGGAATTGTCACTGCGCCTCGCCCACGGCGCATTTAAAGGCGAGGAGAGGTGTTCATTTGATTGATGAAGATCACACTCGGCTGTGTTAAACCCACTCAAGTCTTATCTCCTCCCTCTCTGCCACGTGCGCCGGTAGGAGAGACGGAGGCGTGGGTGCACCTGCCTGCGCCAGACTGCACCGTGCACGAAACTTGCAAAATGCCCTGGACACAACCTATTGGCGCGGCACAGGCGCGGCGCAGGGCAGGTGCACCCCGCCTGCGCCTGGTCTACGAAATTAGAGCCCTGTGTGTGTGTGCCAGTCACTTCCGACTGCTTCTATAACTTCTTCAACTTCAACTTAAACTGACAACAGTCAGTTTAACACAGGACTGGGAACTAGACTTTTCCTAAATCCGGGTTCAGTACCAACAATCTGTCACCAAACTTGATGATGGAAATGTGAGTATTTTAATGCTGCGTAGTATTTATTTTGCTGATTGCTACAGGCTAATGCTAACAGCAGGGGGAAGTGAACTAGAGTTAACTGCACAACATATTAGTCAATGCTAACTTACTTGTTGAAAGTCTGAAAGGCAAACTTCAAAATATGAACATTCTTACATTAGTCAAGAGAAGTTTAACAGTTGGCTGAATATTATCAGTCCCTTAACCACCCTATTACCTCTACATTTCTGCTATCGTTACCCTGGAAGGTAGACTAAGTTGCAGATGTCCCACTGCTGTGACTCAGCCGAGATTAGCATGTTAGCCTGTGATGTTTGGGGGAAACGAGCTTCGCTGTTATCTGGTAACTGGCATGAATTTGCGGTTCGTTTGTGTTCAGGACTGTAAGCGGTGTGTGGCTGGAGCAGCAGTGCACTCCGCTTCGCTCGAGATTCGCTGAAGGTCTGTTGTTAAGTTCCCGTCTGTTACTGTGTTGGCTGCAACTCTGCTCTGGTTCATTAGCATATTAAGGTTACCGCCCTCAAAACCAGCCGTTCTGAACTGAGGGGTTATGTGAGCATGGAAAGCATGCAGCTGTGCTTTTATTCATAGGCTTTTTGGACCAAAGCATGCCACTAACGTTTCATGAAGACATCAAGGATCCATGTCAAACTGCAGAAAAGTTACTGGTAAAAGTATGAATGATAAAATCACAGGCAGAGAATGAAATATCCGGAGGAGTTTCTTATAAACAGTTGATAAAATCTGCAGCAACTTCAGCAGCAAGATAGCGTTTCCTGAATGTTCTGTCATGAATTTCCTGTTGATGACTTAAAAATATCCTTCACATTAAAAAGTACACAGAAATGATCAGTAAAACCAGCATCTATGACAGCAGTGATGTGTGCTGAGCAAACTAGACCTGATCGATCCATCGATCCATGTTAAAATCACCAACAATATTAGCTCTGTAGAACTTGACATGCATATTTGATCAAAGTTAGGATCAGAGATAAAAGAGGGGCAACATTTTGGGGGTCTGTGGAGAGTTAGACAGTGCATTCTCTTTACTGCAAAGTGTAAACAGTGTTGTGTCTATTTACTGGATTTTAACAGTAAAAGTAGCTGAAATAAAGAAACCATGTTTGGTCTGAGCACACATGTTTAGAGTTTTCATGAAGTGGGTTTGTGGCATCTGTTTGTTCTTGTCCAATTATGGGGGACAGGTGGGATGATTGACTCTGCAGGTGTGACTTATAGGCTCAGAGGTCACTTAGTGTGCTGAGATTGTGCCTTTTCATAAAATTGAGATGTTTGGTTTTAAATAAGAAACAAACAAAATCCTAAAAAGCTCCCTGAAGTCTGGAGTTTAACTGTTAGAAAACATGATGTCTTTGTTGGTCTGAGGTCTGCTGTTGTCTTTCAGCTCCTGATAAATGAAGGGGTGCCTTCATTTATCAAGGGGGACCTAAACATCATAATAATACCACACCATACACTCTGACAGGGGGTTTTTGTGGGTAGTAAATATAACCCATGCAGGTTGTTTAAATTTGCTGCATCAAGCTCAGTCACAGTTTTTGGTAAGAGCTGTCTTTTGTCCTCCTGCTGCAGCTAGACTTGGTGAAATGATACACACATCCACTTTATATTGCATTTGCTGAGTGATGTCACAATAAGTTTGTACAACAATTTGTAGCCCAGAGCCACGGCGGGCCTAAATTTCCCTCAGTTGCGTGTGCTACTCATGAACTACATCTATGCTGGTGAAGGTTTAAAGTCCATCTACAGTCAGTCAGGGGGCCGTCGGGAAATGTTCTTGACCAGCACAATAACTCCTCATGTCAACATGCAACAGGAAAAACCCGGACGTCTCAAAGCTCAGATCATCTCTAACTGGTTTCTTAAACATGACACAAGTTCACTGTTCTCCAGTGGCCTCCACAGTCACCAGATCTCAGTCCAGTAGAGCACCTTTGGGATGTGGTGGAACAGAAGATTTTCATGTTCAGCTGACAAATCTGCAGCAGCTGTGTGATGCTCTCATGTCAACATGGAGCAAAATCTCTGAGGAGTGTTTCAGCACTTTGTTGAATCTATGCCACCTATGTCTAGTTCCTAATAAAGTGGCCTTGATTATAGTTATCTTTTAGTTTATAGTTATCAAAGCATTAGACTTCCATCTCATCTTAATCATTCTGCTCACACCTCTGGAAATAATCAGGCTGTGATCCACATGAGTCTCCTGACATGAGAACAAACCACATTTTTAACAACTGCATTTTCAAAGTGAAAAAAGGAGAAATGTTCTCATTTTTGTTGATCAGGAGAAATTCTCAGAGAAAGAGACCACACGCTGGCTGAAGACATTTGAGGAAGTGACACCACCTCTGAGAAAAGGGAGGAGATTCAGTCTGTCTTTATAAAGTCTCCTCAGACTCTGATGAAGTTTGAGAGCCAAAGGACAGAGAGTCAGGATGGAGTTCAGGTGGATTCAGATTTCTTTCCTCCTCACAGCTCTGCCTCAGTTCACTGGTAAGAACATTTCTGTCACACTTTCTATTCAATCAGGAAACTGGAGAGAAGCTTCACTCATTTAAGAAAACTGAATGTGTTCATGTGTTACAGCCATGACCAGTGTAATGAGGATGACTTATTCTCACCAGACACTTTATTAGGTACACCCATTCAACTGATCATTAACACAACGGGCTTATCAATCACATGATAGCAACTTAATGCATTTATGCATGTAGACACAGTCAAGACGACCTGCTGAAGTTCAAACTTCATGATTTCATAATAACTCAGTTGATCAAGCTAACAACCTTTATTTTCTCTTATATAAAACATCTCTTTGTCAGTGTTCAGTTAAATATCAGGGAGTTATCTTGTTGAACAAACACATTCATTTGAACACGTGCACAAAAAAAGACTAAAGAATGTTTTGATGACCTCAGCATGAACATGAACAGGAGCAGGAACCATGTCCCCATGAAAATGACATTTATTTATAGTTCCTAAGCACTTCCCTTGTTTTACTCCTTCTGGTACTTGTTCTCTTTCTTTGTATGAAATTGTTGCTCTTTATATCTGATGTCATTTATTTTTGGTGGTTCAGTTTTTACCTTCCATTGTCTCTTGGTGTGGTTTATGTAAGCCATTTGCAGGCTTCTACCACTCCAACACACATGCCTTTTTAATATGTTTTTATGTGCATTGTTTTTTTATACCTGTTTATCTAATAAATAAATAATTAAGTAAATAAATAAATAAGCTGAAAATCAGAGAAGAGAAGAAAGATGACTTAACAGACTGTGAACATGACATGGTTGTTGGTGACAGATGTAAGAAACTGGGATTTTCATGCACAACCATCTCAAGGATTTACAGAGAATAGTCCAAAGAGGAGAAAATATCTAGTGAGCAGCAGTTTTCGTGGTCAGAGGGGAATGGGCAGAGTGTTTGAGAAGATAGAAAGGCAACAGTCAGCACGTTATGAACAAGCAGAGGTTTGGACTCCAGACACAGTTTTGATGGCGTCTCAGATTTGACTCGACTGAGACTTGAACACCAGTGACTCCTGATGTCACTTGGACTTGTGCCTGATGACTCAGATATACTCGACCTTTAAATGTGTGCATTAAATCCATGCACGGGACAGTTTTCCTGATTCTTCTCCAGTCGCCTGCTCTGCTGTGTGTGTCATCCACTCCCGCCCTGTGCAAAGTCTGACGTTCACAGAAAACATTCAACCAAACAAACACTGCAGTCAGTCAGCGCACATGATGGAGGAACTTTCACTGATTTAAGTAAAGAAAGGACAAGACAAAGCAAGAGAAGAAGAAGAGAGACACATTTTTATTATGTGTAACTGTTCCACATGTGGATGATTTAACCCCCTGGATTTATCAATAACAGTAATGTCAACATCCTGTTTACTGAGTTCAGTTTTGTCCTGTCTCTTTGTTCAAAGGATGTTTGTCTCATCTAACCTGGCATGAGCAAAGTGTACCTAATAAAGTGGCCAAAGAGGGTATGGTCTTTGTTTGAGCTGATTTTTTGTGCTTATTTTTTTTCAACAGAAGCAGTCACAGAAATATTTGTCACTGCCAAATATGGAGAGGAGGTCACTTTGCCATGTGAAAATTCGGGAAATCCTCATGATAACTGTGGAAATACAACATGGACCTTCTACTCTTCAGGAGAAGAGCATGTCGAGCTGATCAAAAAGGGCATCTTCAGTGAAGATGTTGGAGCTAAAAGAAAAAGACTGCATCTTACTGGCGACTGTTCTCTGGTCATCATCAATGTCCAAGAGAAGGATGCTGGAAGTTATGACTGTGCACAGTATATATCTGAGGGAAGATTTCTTCGTAAATATTTTATCTACCTCAGCGTTTTTGCAGGTGAGTTAATTTCTTCATTTGGGTGGTGGGCTATCAGGACTGGCATGGTCTTCTCTGCTGGTCTTGACACAGTCACATTCATAAACTTGGTGATTTTTTTTTCTTCATTACTATAAGGGCTGCCACAATTGGTCGACTAGTCATGACGACGTCAACAATCAAAATCATTGACAACTAATTTAATAGCTGACGATGTTTGTTTTTTTCAGTGTTGTTTTCTCTCAAAACTGCTGCTGTATCTTCCGCTGTCTTGTCTGCCTTTCTGTCCTTGATGCACATGTGCAGTAGTGGTAATCTGGGTCAGCCGTGATGTCACCGGAAGAGTTATGCTCAAACAGTATCATGATTGACCGGCAATGGAGCTCGAAAGTTTGGGGGCATTTTACCAAAACATAAGAGAAGAATGTGCAATGCAAAATCTACAAGGCAGAACTTGCCTTCCATGGCAGTACGACGGCGATGCATAAGCATCTGACAAGGAAGCACGTCGTGGCTGATTCAATTTCTGACGAAGAGGGACAGTCTCAGTAAGCTAATTGGCCAGTTAGCTGCTAACATTAGTGTCAACAGTATGGTGACCAGACATCCTTGACTTCCAGGGACAGTCCCTGTTTTGGATGACTTGTCCCCAGTTAAAGCTGTCCCTGAAAATGTGCCCGGTTTCAGTGTTTTACTATAAGCAGAAAGCATGAGGCAGCAGGTTGCACGCATACTAAGACAACAGTCATTGTGTTGCCAAGTCAGCTTATTATAAGCGACTTTGGGCTTGCTTTTCTGTCTCTTTGAATCCCCCATGATTATCACCCAGCTCTCCACAACAAAGCAAGACATGAGTGCGGTAGGTAGTTGTCCTTTCCTCACCCCCGTTTACACATTCACACATGTGGCGCATGCACAACTACCCAGCAGCCATAGTTGCAAGGTCTGCTTATTATAAGCAATTTGGGCTTTTTTTTTTTTTTTTGAAAAGTTGCTTATAAATTTTTGGCAGTTGTGGACTGCAATTTTTCTGGGCTTGTTCCAAAAGTACAGTTGCTGGTTTGGACTTGTTGTGCCCCCAAACCCAGGAGAGATCTGATGCACACTCTACTACCATAATAAACTCGGCTCAGAAGTTACACTAATTATTTTCTCCTACTCTAAACACAAATGTAAATTTTACTGTAAAAGAGGGGCAAAAATGATGTTTCCATCAAAAATAAATCCTTGTGGCCAGAATTAAATGTATTTCTAAAGTAGCTGTTTTTTTTTCACCATAATAAAGCTGTAGAGGATCAACATAAAGCTTAGATAATAGCCTGACTATGTCTGTTTGGTTACAAAAATCCAGGTTAGACAGACTGTTCAGTGATAACAGGGTTAAAAATAACAGTAGCCCCTCCCTTCACTTCTGTATAGAGAAAAGGATGTTCCACCTCCAAACAAAAGGATGTTTAATAAGTAAATTAATAAAAAAAAGATCAAATGTCACTGTGAATTTGAAATGTAATGTAGATTAAAATCAAAACACGCTTTATAATGATGTAATATATATATATATATATATATGTATATATATATATATATATATATATGTGTGTGTGTGTGTGTGTGTGTAGATATTGTAGATATATATGTATACATATATATGTGTGTGTGTATATATATACGTATATATATATATATATATATATATATATATATATATATATATATATATATACATATATACATACATATATATATATATATATATATATATATATATATATATATATATATATATATATATATATATAGATATAGATAGATAGATAGATAGATAGATATAGATATATATATATAAAACTGTAAATGTCCCAGTTTCTTAATTTGATCTTGTTAACTTTCAATAATTTTTTATCACAGAGCTGGAAATGTCCCCAGATGTCTTTTCAGAAATCTGGTCACCTTAGTCAACTTTAAATGTTAACATGGTGGTTAATGGTGACGATTTCTAAGCCTTAGAACATATATGTTATGTGTTTGCTGCAACATTATAACTGCTGCAAAGTCCATTAAAAGTTGAATTAACTGCCATCTTAATTGCCTTTATTTTTTTATTTTTATTTTTTTTTTATTGCAAAAACAAACAATACATACAGACAGAGACTAAGACATATAACAAGACGGGTTACATAACATACAAGCAGACTGGTTTTTCCATTTGTGTGGGGGGGGGGGAACCCAATAGACAAACCAAATGAGAAACCAAACAAAACAAACAAAAGGAAACAAAAAAAAACAGAAAATACAACAAAGTAAAAAAAGAGAGGGCTGTTTTCTGTGTGTGTGTGTGTGTGTGTGTGTGTGTGTGTTTTGTTCTTTATCAGAAAAACATTGTCTTCACCAACACTTTTTTTTTCCTTCCCTTCTTCCCTTAATTATTAGCTTATTTATTGCCATTCCCCATCACATCTGCAAATCAGCCACTCCAGCACCACAAAAGACAAACATGCTATTATCTCTTCCTTGATTTTGTTTTTCTTATTTGCTATCAGAGGCTCGTCAACTGCCAGAGGCAGAGCCTGGTCCCGGACAAACCGCCCCCAGACCCTGAGGAGGGAGCTTGTGTGTCAGAAACAGGCTCGGCCCAACTTCTGGACTTAATTTGGTTTTGATTTGTTTCAGATTTTGAAAAATCTTTTTTTTTTTTTTTTTTTTTACAATTTAAACAAAATTTAGTCTCTTCAGCAAACTGCACCCAGACCGTTAGGAGTGTGCTACTTTGTCATCAAGCAGACTCTCTGTTAAGTGTCTTCTATAATGCTGAAGCAGCAGATCCACAAACATGCCCAGGGGCGACCCCACCACCAGGGGGAAGGGACCACAACCCCCCCCACAGAACACCACCACCAAGAGGGAGCAACAACAAACAAGTCAACAACAATAATTCTAATAATAGTAGTAGAAGTTATAATATTACTAGTGATAATAATCAAACAATCCTTAAAAATAATGCAAATTAATTAATTAATTAATTAATTTTTATATATGTACCTCACAGCAAGTAGGTTGCCGGTTCGATCCCCAGGTCTGGCAGGGCCTTTCTGTGTGAAGCTTGCATGTTCTTCTTGTGCATGTGTGGAGTCTCTCCGGACACTCTGGCTTCCTTCCACAGACCAAAAACATTCTCATTAGGTTAATTGGTCACTCTAAATTGCCCTTAGGTATGAGTGTGAGCGTGAATGGTTGTCTGTCTCTATATGTTGCCCTGCAATCGACCGGTTCAGGGTGTACCCCGCCTCTCACCCAATGACAGCTGGGATAGGCTCCAGCCCCCCCGCGACCCTGAAAGGGATAAGCTGTGTAGAAAATGAATAAATGAATGAATTATAATGATCATAATAACAACAATAATAATATTAATAACAGCACTAGCTTTTATGACAGAATTGCATAAGTAATTATTGCCTGTTGTGACAACCAGATCAAACAATCAAAAAAATAAATAAAATAAATAAAACAATTTAAAAAAAAAAAGAAAAAAAGAGATAATGTGTTAGGAAATGTTCTTCTTCCTACCAGGTTGTTTTCTGTGATTTTGCTGTTAGAGAGTAAGGTGTGTAAGATTATGAAAATAATTTAACAAAAAATATGTATGTTACTATGTTTGTTTTCAGTGTCTACTGTTCGTTATGCAAAAAGACGACAAAAAATAAATGAATAATAATAATACTAATAATAATAATAAAGAGTAATAATAATAATAGTAGTAGTAATAATAATACTAATGATAATAATAATAATAAATAATTGTGAATAAGTAGTTATTACAGGGAATGGGCATGGAGATACTGAAGTACTGAGGTGGTTTATGTGAGACTAGTTTGTTGTAGATCATGATTGTAAGAAATTAATGAATGATTGCCAGATAGGGTTGTGATTAGTGTCAGAGGAGTTTGTATTTTCTAGGGAGATGTAATCAATGAGCAGGTTTGTCCAGTGTGTGATGTGTATGGAGCTCCGTGACTTCCAGTTCATGAGGATGGTTTTCTTGGCGACAGTTAACGCCACGAGAAGTGAACGGTCGTGTGTTTGGTCAAGTTTTGATGTAGACAGGTCTCCTAACAAACAGAGGGTGGGGGAAAGTGGGATGTGGCAGCTCACGATTTGTGATAAGAGGTCTGTAATGTTTTTCCAGAAGTGGTGGACAGGTGTGCAGTGCCAGGTTGCATATACGTAGGTATCTGTGCAGTTTTGTGTGCAGTGTAAACAGTTTCCAGATGATGAGAAGCCCATTCTTTTCATTTTTTGTCCAAGTGAGCTGAAGGGGACGGCTGTGTTACACCACAGTGTGAAAGAAGGGGAAATAGTGACAGATAAGACGAGACAAGACAAACGGGGAGGAAGACAGACAGGTGATGCTGTTAATTTGAAATAGCAGTCCAAGTGCTGTGCTGATCTAAGTTCATGAGGGAAATAAGGCTGTAAGAAACCAGGGGCACCGGAGTTGTGGGGTCTTGATAGTAGGGGGTGGGCCCATAGGGATGGGACAGGGAGGGAGCATGCATCACAGGACATGAGAAAATGTGTGAGAGTGCCCGACTCAGCATGTTCTGACGAACAAATCACTTCTTTACGGTAAGTCTGGACAGGAGCTTGAGTATCTGTACAGGCATGCATGTGAGGTGATCACTGAATATCCAAATAGTTGCCCATACCCAGGGAGACCACGGCTGAGGGCGCCACCCGAGCCACCAGGGCACCCGAAACCCGCCACACGGGGTCCCAAAGCTACCGGACCCAGGAACAGCCCCAGGACCCAAAGGGGCACCAACCCATCCCCGGGAAGGCACCAAGGAGACCACCAGGGGGTCCGAGGTGGCGCCCCCCACATTCGGCACCCACCCCCGCCAACCACCCGTCCACCCGGCCCAAAGCCACCCCCACCTCCTACGTCCAGCCAACCCCACCCCCTACGGCAGGCCAGAGGCCCCCAGCCCCCCAGGAGCCAGATTCCCCGGGGACCAGGGGACCCCCCCGGAGAAGGGGGCCCCCGGTTGATCTTATGTTGGTCCGGGTCCCAGTCGCAGCAAGGTTTTGGGTGGGGTGGAATGGGGCAGGATGTGCGGTGGTGAGGTCGAGCCTACGCCCCTCCCTCCAGAGGAGCCAGGGCCAAGAGAAGCACTAGAGACTGATGCCCGAAGGACCAAGGAGGCCCAAGGCGACACCCACCACGGGGAAACCCAGCCCCATGGTTGTTCCAGGAACTGCCTCACCCAGGACCGGGTACCCACACCAGCTGGAGCCCCCAGCTGGAGGCAAGCCTAGCCCCAGCAGCAGACCCCCAGGCAGCAGGAGGCCCCCAGCCCCCTGCAAGGGGGAGAGGGAGGCAGGCGAGGAGGAAGGAGGAGGGAAGGGGCCGCAGGGCGGACAGCAGGAAGGAAGAGGTGCGGGCGCACCACGGAGGAATCCTCCACCCCAAAGCCCCGGGGCCGGCCAAGGTGCCACCACGGGCGGCAGCCTGCGCCACCCCCAGACCCCGCCGACCACGCATAGATCCAGCAGCTCTGGAGCACAGGAGGAAAGCCACAGAAAACTCCAGCATCTCACGAGGAGCCCGCCAGACCAGTGGGCCCCACAGGGCAGTGGGTCAAGTCTGGGTACTTAGATGGAAGGATGCCCCCGACTACCAACACCAGAGTATACTCATCGTCTTGGGGTCCCAGGGAACTGTACTATTTTAAAAGAGTTGTTTTTAGGTGTGTAAAAAATCAAGAAAAAGTGACCAGTGAGCTCGATGCTCTGCAGTGTTGTTGAGAGGAGAGGCCAGGTTTTCCAGGGAGATGTAGTCAGAGAGGAGATTTTTCCATTGGGTTAAATATAGGGAGTTCCTTGATTTCCAGTTTAAGAGGATGGTTTTCTTGGTGATGGCTAAGGCCACAAGAAGGAGTCTGTTTTTACTTGTATTAAAGTTAAGTGAAGATACATCACCAAGTGGGCAGAGTGAGGGAGATAATGGGATGTGGCTTTCCAGAAAGAGGGACAGGGACTCTGTGACTTTTTTCCAGAACTGTCTAACAGGTGTGCATTGCCAGGTGGCGTGAATATAGGTGTCAGGACAGTTCTGTGTGCAATATGGACATATTTCTGACCTGATACCCATTTTAGACAATTTTTGTGCAGTGTAGTGAGTTCTGTGAAGGACTTTATACTGTATTAGTTGAAGGTTTGCGTTTTTGGTCATAAAATAAATGTTTTTTAAAATTGTAGCCCAGAAGTCGGCATCAGGACCAATAGAGAGTTCTTCTTCCCATTTATTAGAGGGTAATTCTATGGATTTGTCAGTCTGCATTATTATTATTTTATATACCTTGGTAAATTGGCATTTGTTGTCATGAAGGAAAAATTCTTGCAGATTTGGGACTAGAAGTCGGCATCAAGAGCAACTGAAAGATCTGTCTCTCATTTTTCTGAGGGTATGGATGGTGATGTATCGGCCTGTGATATTAATTTGGATATTTTAGTTAAAAGTTTTTTTGAAGAACAGATGTTAATGAGTGCAGAGGCTGAAGGGGGGAGGTCTAGGTTTATATTTCTGTTTTTCATTGCTGATTGGATGGATGATAAAACCTGTAGGAATAGTAGAAATTGCCTTTATATTTAGTTAGCACATACCTTAAACACTTCAAGCTGGAAGCTAATAATGATTATGCAAGAGCAGCTGCTCAAGAGCGCTGGTAAGCTGCAGTTCATGCATGATGTGGTTGGTCGACTAATCGCAAAAAATAGTTGTTGACTAGTTGACTATCAAAATAGTCGTTTGTTGCAGCCCTAATTAACATCAAATCTATCACAGAACACTGTTAGCATGAATTTCTCTCCTGAATCTTGTCTGTCTTCAGTAAGAAGGTCGCTCTGCCTCCAGTGCAGAGGCCTCATCTCTAAACATCTCCTCTTTTAACTGGTGCTCACCAATTTACAGGCAAAGTGTGAGATCATCCAAACAAACCTGGAAGTCAAATGTGCACACCTGTAGGCAAACTCTGACCCAGGACATGTACCTGCTAGCAGCAGGGATGAACCATGTTATTGATCCCATATCTGTATTGGCAGATATTGAAACTTATGCCCATATTTACAGCCAATGTATCAGCTGTAATATCAAGGTGATGGACTAATGTCCCATAATGCTTCACCTTATCATCTCTGCATGGGTTCATTTAAAATCAACAGTGTCCTGTTGTCACCTCCACCAAAGAGGTCATGTCCATGCTCTAGTTTGTCCGTTTGTCTGTCTGCAAGCAAGATAATTCAGGAAGTTCAACATGGATTTGATGAAATTTTCAGGGAATGTTGGTCATGGAAAAGAAGAAGAGGTGACTTCATTTGGTGCTGATCCACATCAGGATGTGGGTCCAGGAGATTTTAAAGGATTTGTTAACTTTGTGTGATGGGGCAGTTTTCCACATTTAAAAAAAACTCTATTAACAATGTCAGAAATGCTTTGGAGTAGGTGCACACTCTCTGAGCTCTTCTAGTTAAAGAAACAAAAGGTTGTTACCTCGATCAAGGAGGTCATGTTGTTTGCAGGTGTCTGTTTGTCTGTGAGCAAAATAACGTTCTGCACAGATAGAGAGCTGACCTTTGTGACTGTGGCTCATGTTCAGTCTAAGCCATGTACCTCATACAACCTCCTTAAAAAGTCCTGAACTATCCCTTTAAAGTGAAGTGAATATCTGTGGTTACTCACACAGCCAAACCAAAGACGCTGACCTGCAGAGTGAAGATAGCGTCTGGACTAGAAAAGCAGGATACAAACCAAAGTCTGTTTACTATTTCTGTTCATACTAACTGTTGAGTTGTGCTCAGCAAAGGCTGAAACAACAACAGCATCAACTCCATCAACAAAAACAAGATACAGCACAACATCACAATCCATTACAAACATGACTGCAAAGAAAGATGCCTCAAATGTAAAAGGAAATTGGGGACAGTCATCATAAGTAAAGGGGACAGTTTTTTCCTCCAGAACATCTGTGCAACAGCTGTCCAGTTGATCTCAAGAGCACTCTGCCAGGAGTTCATTTTAGTACATACTGACTTTTTTTTTTTAACCAAAACTCCATTCAAAAATGATTTTATCAAGCTAAACTTTTATTCAACTTAATAGGTCAAAGTTCTTGGACTCTTTTCATGGGTCTCTAATCCTGGACAGGCTCCAATAATGTCATTACCCGCCTTTTTAGGGGGAAAGAGAAGCAACATTAAACCAGATGTTTGGGGTTAAAATAAAATGATTCATTAATTAAAGCTGCAAGCAGCATTTGTTGGGTCCTTGCTCCGTTGCACGTCCCTCACACCGATTTGACCTCAATTTTGATGGTTTCATCCCTTTTTGACCCTTTTAGAGATATCACAGTTGAAGTTGTCAGGATTTTTCCTTCACAGTCCTAAGATTGCTCAGTGGCGCCTTTAATGGTTCTTACCAACACCTGAAATAATTCAGAATAAAGATGCAGAGAATAGCTGGATGCAATCAAGCAAAGTTTTACTTGCAGCAAGGAGAACAACAATACAGAGTGTCAAGCAGTCTGAGGTGTTGTTCTGAAGCTAATACAAAAGTCGTCTCTCTTTATAGGGATGTGTGTGTGTATCATGTAAGAGGGAGTGAAAGGGGGGAGAAGTGGAGTGTCCTTGACTCAGGCTCTGATCCTCTTCTTGTGCCAGTTCAAGCTGGTCTCAAAGATACACTGAGTCGTAATTAAGGGTGATAAGAAGGAGTAAGGAATGATCTGTGCAAGGTTGTGTCGTGTCTGTGTGTGGGAAAGAATGCAGTTGCTGAAGAAAAGTTATACAAGCATCAGGATGGAGATGTTCAAATACATGAGAACTCTATATACAATATACACAATATATACAATATATACAAAGATCAAATTATTCTTAACAGAAGTGATGTATTTTTTCTCTTCCTCAGACTTTATAATGGGTGTGTATTACACAGTCCATTTTCCCGCCTTCAGTGAGTCACATGACCAGCTGCACTGACCTAACACTCAGTGAATGGCATCATTCTAACAGCTCCTGAGTGAGAGTCAAATTTACAGATACAGCAATACAGGTAATCCAGAATACAATTAGCCAATAATAGCTACAGCTCTGGTGTGTTTTTCCACAGGGATGACATGGGGCCCCTTTAGGGAGATGCCCGTCAAAGATGTCATTGCAATTTGACCACTGGTTGATTGATGGGATTAATGGGGTAGGTCACTGCAGTTGCTACATGTTATGACATTACTGTGGAGCAAAATTTGTCAGCCCTTGGGGGCCTCCTAGTGGCCTGGGGCCCCCAAGGGCTGACTGCCTTGCCTGTTGACAAGCTCCGCCTCTGCCCAATCCAATAACCTGATCACCATGGTGCTCAATGGCTGTGTGTTTTGTGTATGCATCTTTGTTTATTTAGAAACAAAAACACCAGAAGTGATTGCATTAGGGTCAGCCATTTTTGTAGTCCTTAAGGAGTTCATTAGCAACCACCCTTTAAAAACACAACACTTTAAAGTTAAAAAGTGGCAATATCAGATGCATTTTATGTTGCAAATTAAACATCAGATCTCATATGCATTTTCTTACCAGACTTTGAACCCAAGGAACCATTGGTGCTAAATCGCAAACTCACTTCTGCATTTGTTGGACTCAGTCCTGAACCACTCTATAATATTAAAATGAAATGATGTTTTGTATTGTGATATCTGTTGTGGAATGATCCTGGTGTTTTTAATGTTGGACCCAAAAGCTTCAAGGATGGAGGCAGAACCAAGTTGACATTGATTTTATTAACACACAAATCCAAGGTAGTGAATGTTCAGTGATAACTATATACAGGTGAAGGCGATGGTGGGGGCTCGTGGAGAAACACTGTGAAGAGAGGGAGCAGAGGGGAAGAGTTAGTGAAGGCAGTTTACTGGAGGCAGTCACAAAAATCCACAGCAGGCAAAAACTCCAGAAACGAAGAAATCCAAAAAAACAGGCTTAGAGCCAAACACGAGTTACACAAAGTAAGGAGAGTAGAAAAATGGCCTGAACAAACCACGTAGGAGTGGAAATCCCCCAGCAAAGATGATGAGACTAGGAGCCCTTCTTACAGTGAACGGTGATTGCAGAAACAGGAATCAGGTGAGCGGTTGCCATGGCGCATCTCCGGGAAACTACGCCCACCACTCGAGCAGCAGAGAGCAGGGAAACAGTGAGGGAGGGGAGAGGATAACAGAGGAGGAGGAATCCTCACAATATCTTCACTTTCAGATATTGAAACCTCCTATATTTGTTTTTTAATGGTTATCTTTTTAAACAGACATTTAACAGTGCTTTTGTCAAATTTCATGTTGGTGACTGAGTTTTAAAACTTGTAACCAAATTAAGGAACAAAAATGTTAATTTACAGTCAGAGTTAAACAATATGCAGTCAATCAGTAGTAGAGCTCTTTATTTTTTTATATTTCCTGAAGAGCAGTCATTTTGGAGATAGGAGGTTTGTGCCCGACAGCAACGATATGTATCATATCACAAGATTCCAGGTAATACACAACCCTATGATTTACTCACTGCCTTAATAACTGCATATTAGTATTTATTTATTAGGTCATCCAGGACTGAACATTTACTATTTAATAAGAATTTCCTCACTGCTTGATGACTGTTTGTTCAATATTTACTTACTTATTCACTCAGTATTGAATCTTCACTGTTTACTCATGTAGCAAGATCAACTCCTCCAAAGGACAAGGATGCCTTCATTCCTTTCTCCTCTCTGTAAGGCCTGGTTGTAACTTACTAGAGACATGTGGAGCCATAAAGTCTCTCTTACTTCCCGCCATCTACGACCAACAGACAACTTTGTTGATGCTAAAGATGTATTTATTGCCCTGAACTTCCTGGACTAAACAATGATTGGCTGAGACCTGATAAGGTGTTCGAACAGACTACGCTCCCAGAGACTTAAATAATTCTGTTCTACTCCCAGAAGATTCTTCTGTGACACCTGAGATGACTTTTGACCTCCTGGGTAGTGGACCCCTCATTGCTGCCCAAGAGTAGAGAACAGATGTTTTTCAGCCAACAGAAAACCACAGCCTTATAAACTCTTTAATGAAACAATGGACACATCTAACAATGTGATATTTGATTCTGTCATGAAAAATGCATTCTGATGATGTGATTTCTGTTTTTCTAACCTTGCCAGTGCCAAAGTTATGAATATAATGCATTAATCTTCTTAAAGCCTCTTCTGATGGACCAAGAGCGCCCCTCAGTGGAAGACTGAGGAGAGAACTTTATCCAGAAATGCATCTGTTATATCTGCATTATTGCCTGTTCCTATTAATGAAGTGTTTATTATACATTTTATATACATTAAGTTTTGGTAGCATAACATCTCAAAGACAAGCAAACTTATATATCTAAATTTTAACCACATATATGTTGTTTGGTTGTATTTTTAAGAAGAATTTCAAATTTTATTCTTTCTTATCTTTTAGATATGGAACGTTTGATATCAAAATGCTTATCAAAAGATTTTCTATTCAGTTGGAGTGTTTATATTGGGTGGTTATCAAAGTACAACTTAATATTTTGGCCAAATGTAAGTTGACAAAGTCTTTGTTACTCATCTAAGGCTCTCCTCCTGTGAGACCCTCCTTAGAAGGCAAAACCAGAGAGACACATTCCTCTCTCTCTTCTTCTTTGACTTTTCATCCCTACACTTTGTTTTTACGTCTTCTTCGACGGTCTGATCCGGTTTTCTTTTTGTCAACACAGCTCTCCTAGTTCTCCTATATCCTCTCTTGTATCTTTTTCTAAGTTTTGTCTAAGTAACGTAAAACGCCCGCCGGTTTTCTCGATAAGCCAGAAAGCTATAAGACTACAAAGATTTGTTTCATAATAAATGGACTTTTGTTATTAACGAATAATTAATTTTTGAAATTAATTACGAATCGTTTTTTCATCTAATCGAGACCTCAAAGCTCCAGCTTCACCTTTAACAGAACCTGCTAGTCCAATCTAAGATGGCACCTCTTTCCCGTGAAAGCTACGGGACCAGCTCATGTCAGCAAACCCTCTCCCTGGATCCCTCGTGCTGGATTGAGTGTGGACTTCTCAGCCTCCCTTGGGACGACTCCAAACCAGAACAGTCCTACAAGGCTCCCCAGTAACTCCCGGACCAGTTTGAGATCCGACACCAGAAGCAACACCATAGTAAGACTGCGGTTCTGAACTCCTACAGATGGGCTTGAGTGTCTTGGTTAAATTCCCCATTAGTTACCCCTGATTTGGCCTTTCTAAAATAGATTGATTCATCAAATTTATCTTCCATAACCACTCAATATACTCAAATGTTTCTTGAGGGTTCATAACTTCTTTCTATATTCACAGCATCATTGATTAGTATGACTATGACATTTCTTCCCTCTTAAGTGTTTTATCTTATTTTTATTTTGTCTTATATATTCATCATATGCTTTTAATAAATCACCCTTAAATCTAAAGTTCTGTCTGTTGGTATTCTATTTGGAAGATTGACATCACTGCATGAGAATTCTGTCTTTAGACTTGAGACTGACGAAATTGATAAATTGATAAAGTTTGATTTAATTGAGTTATCTGATTTTAATTTAAAATAGTTAATAAATTAATGAATTAAATTTTGCCTTTTTTGTATAAATAGGATGGTGCCCCTTTACTTAACGAGAGCAAATGAGATATTAAATGAATATTAATTGATTTAATTAGTGTTAATTAATATCCAGAAAAATAATTGCTACACTCATTTATTTTCTCTCTGCTCATAAATTTTATTATTTACTGAAACAAAAGTGCCACACAACTACCTCAAACACTTCAATCAATCAATCAATCAATCAATCAATCTTTATTTGTATAGCGCCAATTCATAACAAGTGTTATCTCAAGACACTTTACAACAGAGCACAAAGCTCTTCATATTATGGATACACATATATGCATACATATATACATATATAAAATACACATATACATATATATACAAATATATACATCCAACACCCAACATGAATCCATATAGCCAATCATGAATCCCTCCATCATGGCGGCAAGAAAAAACCTTCTGTTAAGCAGCAGGAAATCTTGAATGTGGACCCCAGTCTCATGATGAACAGCAAATCCACACGATGCTGTGTTGGGTGTGTGGGCAAAGGGAGGGAGGTAAGTGGAGACAAGTGGACTAAAGTAAGAACTAAAGCTAGTGACAGATCAATGGACCAATCATAGACCTGTCGTCGTCAAATTTGTTTCTGCTGCAAACAAATTTATTAGAGGAGGGTCCTCATGTCTGTGTGGTTGTGGTGATAATTTTATAGAAGTATAATCAATAAAAGTCTTACTGAAAATAAGAATTTATGGTAGTGATGAACTCATGGGTGCCCAGACCACAAGTGCATCCCTGCCATATTTGTCTCCGTTAAGTATAAATGTATTAATGGTAGACCTCTTGAGATGTGACACCTCATTTACAAGAGGGATCTCATGTCCATGTGGAGCTAGAGATAGTTACTATAGATGTATCAACCATGGATAGAAAGATCATGTTAATATCTACATTAACAGCTATAATGATTATGAACTGGAATGAGATGGACAAATATGTGTTATGTCTGTAATTGTAGTTATTGAGGCTTCGTGACTCCACAGCAGCAGGCAGTCTCCACCAAGGATCTCAGGCCACCTACAAAACCAGAGCCAGAGACGAGTACAGGAGCAAACAGAAAGGGGCAGAGGCAGATATGGAGAGAGAGTGTGAGAGAGAGAGGGATAGAGCCCAATTTGCCAGATCCTCCCGGCAGTCTAAGCCTATTGCATCTTAACTATGTGTCTAAACTATGGACTATGAGCTGGTCCCTAACTGAAAGCTTTATCACAGAGGAATGTTTTAAGTCTAACCTTAAAGGTAGAGAGGGTGTCTGCCTCCCAAACCGTGGTCGGTAAATGGTTCCAGAGAAGAGGAGCCTGATAACTGAAGGCTCTACCTCCCAGACTACTTCTAGAGACTGATGGAACCACGAGCAGGCCAGCATTTTGGGAGCGTAATGTTCTAGAGGGGTTGTACGGCACTACAAGCTCTTTGAGGTAAACTTTTAAATGTTGAACTATTTTAACAGTGTCAGTTTGACTCCAGAAAGTGTAGACCTATATAAACCTGCCTGAGTGTTCGAGGTCATACTTTCACTGAAATCACGTTAGTTTATTCATTATTGATGATACGTCCCCAGTCACTAATGTTAATAAACAGCTAGTTCAAATATACAGCGTACCCCTGATAGTGCTGTAGTCTCAGTCTGTCTGAGAGGCTCTGTTAGAGCTCCTGCCCCTTCAAGGCTCCCTTTCCCAAGTGGACCCAGTCCGCTCTGATTGGTTTCAGGACACCTCTGTTGCAGTTGGTCAGTTCAGCATTGCTTGGTGCCATGTTGTCAATAACTCTGCATTTATTCTACTTCTGTGCTCTGCAATAGCTAAAATTAACGCTAAAACTGAAAACTGAAGCGATGGTTGGATGTCACACTGGTAGGTCTATTTGGGGCCTACAGAGATGAGATGTTATAGGCGGTGACAGGCGTCACACAGAGGGTGAGTGGGAGGGGTGTTAGTGCTTTAGACTTTTTTTTGTTTGCCTCGTGATAAAGCACCATTGTAGAGACATGTTAAACACATTGAAGAAAGCATGATATGACCTCTTTAGAATAAACTCTGTAGGAGTAAAATGAACTCTGGAAACTTTGTTTTCCAACAGCAGAGTAAATAATCAATAATCTCACAAATAATGTTCAATCCCCTTTTACCTGCTAACAGCCATAATATATACCTCTTTTTGATGAGGGTCATGTCAAGCTGGTACATAACAGAGACCTTTATTTTCTCTAACAGACAGCCAGCCAGCAGCTGAGGGTGATGTCCGCCTGCATGGAGAGAACAGCTCCTGCTCTGGCAGAGTGGAGGTCTTCCTTAGGCGACACTGGGGGACGGTGTGTGACAATGACTGGGACATAAATGATGCTCAGGTGGTGTGCAGACAGATGGGCTGTGGTAGGGCACTGTCAGCACATGGAGGAGCCCTCTTTGGACAGGGCACTGGACCCGTCTGGTTGGATGAAGTCAGCTGCAGAGGCAATGAAACCAGTCTCAGTGAGTGTGGACACAGAGGGATTGGAAGCCAAAACTGTGGTCACGGTGAGGATGCTGGTGTTGTCTGTGCAGGTAAATAAACTTTGTTGTGTTGTGTCATAACAGTGTTAATTTCATCGACAAAAATTGGACCAAAAATATGTAAAATGTAATTCATACAAACATCTAGAATGAATGCAAATTGTAGTGCAGTCTCGAGGATGAAACTTTCACAACATGTATTATGAGATGAATTAGCAGGTTGTACTCAGTCTGTCCTTCATTTGTGTATAAAATCATTATAGTTATGTCTCTTGTTTGTTTGTTTTTCAGCTTCTGTTCCGGTCAGGCTGGTCAACTCTGACAACCGCTGCTCTGGCAGAGTGGAGGTCTTCCTCAGTGGACAGTGGGGGACGGTGTGTGATGACCTCTGGGACATAAATGATGCTCAGGTGGTGTGCACACAGATGGGCTGTGGTAGGGCACTGTCAGCACATAGAGGCGCCCACTTTGGACAGGGCACTGGACCCATCTGGTTGGATGATGCCAGCTGCAGAGGCAATGAAACCAGTCTCAGTGAGTGTGGACACAGAGGGATTGGAAACCATGACTGTGGTCACAGAGAGGATGCTGGTGTGGTCTGTGAAGGTAAATAAACTTTGTTGTTGTGTCATAACAGTGTTAATTTTATCGACAAAAATTGGACCAAAAATATGTAAAATGTAATTCATACAAACATCTAGAATGAATGCAAATTGTAGTGCAGTCTTGAGGATGCAACATTCACAACATGTATTATGAGACTAATAAGCAGGTTGGACTCAGTCTGTCCTTCATTTGTGTATAAAATCATCATAGTTATGTCTCTTGTTTGTTTGTTTGTTTATTTTTCAGCTGTTCCGGTCAGGCTGGTCAACTCTGACAACCGCTGCTCTGGCAGAGTGGAGGTCTTCCTCAGTGGACATTGGGGAACGGTGTGTGATGACCTCTGGGACATAAATGATGCTCAGGTGGTGTGCACACAGATGGGCTGTGGTAGGGCACTGTCAGCACATAGAGGCGCCCACTTTGGACAGGGCACTGGACCCATCTGGTTGGATGCTGTCAGCTGCAGAGGCCATGAAACCAGTCTGAGTGAGTGTGGACACAGAGGGATTGGAAGCCATGACTGTGGTCACCATGAGGATGCTGGTGTCGTCTGTGCAGGTAAATACAACTGTAGTCTTGTCTGAACAGTATCAGTGTATCACAGGGTCTCGTAAAATATGGCCTTAGGGCAACATGTGGCCCACCCTACCACTCAGTGCAGCCCACAATTAATTTCACAAATCAGTAAAGTATAAACACGGAGAAAGAAAAGAGAAAATCTGCAATGAAAACAACACAAAATATTTAGTAACAGAATTTGGTTATCACAATCTTTGCAGTAAATTAGCTGTGAGAGCACAAACCTCCACCAAGGCTTTTCTGACATCGTTGGGCGAGTTATTTTTAAAATGTGTAAAATTGCTCTATCTCACAATGTTAAGAAATCTTTAATGAATTCCTGATTCTGCATCCAGATTCAGATCACCATCAGAAACTTATCACTTCTTCCTTGTGCCATGACCAACATCCCCTGAACATTTCCATCAAAGTCAGCACAGACGTATTTTGAGTTGTTTTGTTTACAGACGTGACAAACAAACAGTTAAAAGGAGGTAATACTGAGTATCTTGCCATTTGTTGTCTGGGCCTCCAACTGTGTGGAAAACATTAATGTGGCCCTCTAGTAGCTGACGTTGCCCATCCCTGGTCCAAGACTAAGACTAAAAATGATCATCAACTACCTTTTTTCTGGACCAAGAACAAGACTGTAAATAGCCTAAAAATGTTCTGACAAAATAGATTTAGATTATCATATTCAGCCATTGAAGGACTCAAATAGAAAGAAAATAAATCATAAAAATACCATGATATTACACCAAGGTAAATCAGTGTATTATCACAAGATTTCATGTCATTTGGTTTACTTGCCCAAAAAGAACTGGGCGATAGTTCACTCTTATTCAGTCCCAGCCCTTCTCCATAAGTCATTGAGTATTACTTATCCAGACACAAACCTCAACAAAAGTTATTCTCCTGACACATCCAAAGCCTGATATGGGGATTGTCTTGGCATTACAAAAAAAATAAGTTGATATATCACAAAGTATTATTAGATAAACATTAACAATATCTTACAAGAAATTTATGATTTCAGATATTTCCAATAGTTTTTCATAAATGTCCCACAAGGCCCCTAACTCTGAGGTCCCATGTCCTGCAGTGTTTGACCATTTGCCTCGGTGTCTATTGAGCAAGGATTTGATTGAAGTTGGATTAAAAAATAATTAAAGCTGCAAGCAGCGTTTGTCGGGTCCTCGCTCTGTCACACATCCCTCATGCCCGTTTCACCTCCATTTTGATGGTTTCATCCCTTTTCGACCCTTTTAGAGGTATCACAGTTGAAGTGATGTATGTTTTTCTCCTCCTCAGTCTTTATAATGGGTGTGTATTACACATTTCATTTTCCCGCCTTCAGTGAGTCACATGACCAGCTGCACTGACCTGTCAATCAGTGAGTGAGTGATGACAGCTGAGCAGCAGAGCAACCCAAACTGTTCAAACATGTCCTTCCAGATGATACAATTTTGACCAAATCTCTTTAAAAATAAGATACTTGGATAGTATATTTTATCAGGAATCCATCCATGTAATTTTTTACAGCTGTAGGACTTTTAGTTTTTTGTGTAGAGGCCTAAATGCCAAAGTTGGCGCATAGCTGTTTCTTACCCACTCCATTCATTTGAGTGGGAGGAGCAGGGAGGGCTTCTTCAGGGTTGACCAACTTTGAGGGGGCCTCATTCGACAACTGTTTGAGAAACAACAAAGTCCTTCAAACTTTTGATCAGCATGTTTAGGGGGTCAAATTAAGGTTTAAAGAGCAGACTGAATAATTTAAAAAAAAAAAGAAGAAAGAAAAGGACAAAAAATAACAGCTCCAGCTGAAGGGGTCCTGTCCCTTAGGGCTCGGGACTCTAATTAGGGTCCTTGCCCTAAGGGCAAGGATCCCTCCAGCTGTCGCTGTCGCTGCTTTGAAAGTTTTTTTTCGCTCAACCAGACGCGTTAAGCTTAATTTGACCCCCTAAACATGCTCAAAAACTCACCAAACTTCGCACACACCTCAGATGTGGTGAAAAATTTCATGAAATGAAAAAATTAACCGCCAACATGCCAAAATGAGCTCTCTAGCGCCACCTATGCACCAAAAAAAATACTAAAACGTCCGTAACTTCCTGTAGGAATGTGGTAGAGAGATCAAACCAACGCCGAAACATTCGTCTACTCGAGCCACAAAAATGTCCTTTTGCAGATAGACCCTACATGTATCTGCAACAGGAAGCTGGCAATTTGCCTTTCAATTTAAAATTTTCATCCAGACAGAAAATGTGTCTCTAAAATGGAATCAGCTTGAAACCTGGACAGATGTCAGAGGTGTCATTGCTGATTAAATGAGAAATTTGTTGTTTCTCAAACGGTTTCCGAATGACAAGCCCTCAAAGTTGGTGAACCCCAAAGAAGCGCTCTCAGCTCCTCCCACTGAAATAAATGGGGAATGAAAGTACAGCTCTGCCTACCTGTGCAAGATAAGCCTCTACAGACAAAACTAAAAGTCCTACACGGTTGGATTCCTGACAAAATTTCCATTTCACACATATGACTAGTAGGGAGATTTTGTTAAAATTGTGGCAATGGTGAGGAAATGTTTCAACAGATTTGGTTGGTCTGCTGCTCTGCTGCTGTATTTGAATTTAAATGAGGGCAGCAGGTGATGTCATTCACTCACTGATTGACAGGTCAGAGCAGCCGGTCATATGACTCACTGAAGGCGGGAAAACGGACCGTCTAATGCACACCCATCAGTCTAACTTAGAGCAGGTCAACGGATAAAAAAAGTATAAAACCTTAAAGATGGAGGTCAAACAGGCATGAGGGACCTGCGAGCAAGGACCCGTCCAACGCTGCTTGCAGCTTTAATTAGAAATTAAAGGCGTACAAGATGAGGAAACAGAAAGTGCACATTGATACTAAATCATCCAAAGAAAAACTAAAAGCTTTCACTTAGTTTGAAAACTAATTTTACTAAAAAACATTAAACCAAATGAAAATAATCACAAACTCTAAACAGTGAAACAGAAGAAAACAGCACAGTGTTAACTCTGAATTAAGGGGACTAAGCGGTCAGAGATACCACGAGCACTGACATGAGTAACCTCTCCTGTGTCTTAACAATCTTCAGAGTTTAAATCAAGTTTCAGTCCAACAATAACAAAGCTACAAACACAAAGCAGACCAGACTGTGGAGATGATACTGTGTGCCAAGAACTGCAAGATCACCCGAGTAAAGTTCAGAAGTGACAATGATGTGAGCTGTTTTGTTTGTCACAGAATGACAGTTGGACTGAGCACAGTCATGGATTTCCATTTCTGGATGTTAGCTGGACGTCTCTGTTGCATTTGTCTTCATGCTTCCACCAAGAAGTCTCGGCAGCTGCTCTTCATATTTTTCTAAACTGTACTCTCAATTTTTGCCTCTTTCAGTGAAACTGAAACTCATAACAAATGGCACCCACAGGTAACAAAACACTTTGGTCGGTTAACTTGATTACCAGCAGTTGTTCGTCTGATGTAGGTATTTCATCAGGCCTCACCGCTCTGGAGATGAGGGAGCAAAAGAAAAGGAGCAAACATTCTAGCATTTTGCATGGATTACCCCTGTCCTGCTGAAACAACCTGTTGATCCTGTTGAATTCTTGCATTAGAAACAGCAGGTGCAGCTTGTTCACTGGATCACTGGACACTGGATTTCAGCAGGATTTCAGCATCAAAACGTCTTTGCTGGTCTTTGCTTTGCAGAAAGTGAAGCTTCAGTTCATCCCACTGCTGGGGTATGCACAAACAGCAGTCAGGGATAGAAAGCCATCGTGTATTTGACATCTGTCTAAGCGTCAAAGGGACTTAATCAGGATCGATAAGGCTTTAAATCTTTGCATACTCACGGCGGCGAAGGGAACTGTGTGAAAACCAGTTGTGAGAATGAGAAACCAAGTATTCAAGGTTCTGGGGGAGTGTCTCAGCTGCTTTGCTTACACACAGCTGTAATGAATGGCATAAACACTTCAGCAGGTGAAGATCTGGGTTTTTCTGGAGCAGGTGTGTGCACACAGAATTCCTTTTCCCCACCATAACACTGCAGCCATCAGTACCCAATCCAATGCACTTTTTACATCCAGCTCGATGCTCTGCAGAAAATTGGTCAGGGTAGAGGCAATAGCCTCAGCTGTTTCACCATCCAAGTTAACCAGTCCCAAAAAGGTTGACACAGTCTTTTCAATTTAACACTGAGATAGCGGATTACTACACACAGCTGCTTGATGTGATATCTGTGCTTTCATGTATTACAAGAGAATACTGGGCATCTCCAATATCACTCATGAGGTCTTTGAACATGCATGGGGCAATTACATGATGAATTAATTCAGTGCACTCTGTCTGGTGTATTTTGACCTCATTGTCAGTCGAGGTAGCTCCAATAACTTCACCAAGATGATCCACAGCACTGATTGATGTGCGACAGGCAACATAGGTGGCTATTTTTAGCTCATTATTTTGTCTTGTCTGGTTGTGTTTGGGGGTGTGAAAGCCGTTGGCCTCATCAAAGAGAAAGGTGCACAGTTTTTTTTGCTTCTTGGAATTAGCATGCTGAATTAAGTCTGCATGGTGAGCACGTGTCTCACTCTCGCAGAATCAACAGAACGCCTTTGAGACATCTCCCACCTGAGATTGGATCCAGTCCTTCAGTGATCTTTCTCCCACTCTTTATTATATTTTTATCCATGTTTTCCCCACTTACTGCCACTCATTCTCACTCTGTCTCCTCACTCGTGTCTTTGTCACTCTGGGCTCTGGCGTAAATGAGCGTTTGCCATGTGTGAGCGTGACGAGTAGACTCAAGTGGGCATGATCCAGGATGCGGTGGTCTTGAAAGGACAAACTACCTACTGCACTCATGTTTTGCTTTGCTTTTGTGGGGAGCTGAGAGATAATCAGGGGGATCCAAACAGAGAAAGAAGCCCAAATAAGCAACTACTAGTTAAAGACAAGCTCAAAAAAACACAACCTGCGACTCATGAGATTTACAAGTGACTTGTGAGAAAAACAAGCCCAAAGTTGCTTATAATAAGTTGACTTGGCAACTATAATATAGTCTTGCACTTTTTTTTACTCAATGTTTTTTTTTTAATTTATTTAATTAATGGAGCAGCCCCTGCGAGCTAGTTCAGGCAGACAACTTGAGCTGCTCAGCTATGCATATGTCACATGTCTCACTCCTCTCAAACATCCTCATATGTCACATGTCTCACTCCTCTCAACCATCCTCCAATCACACTCTTCACCTCTCAATTTGGCGGGATATTTAAACTGGGAGTTTTCCCATCTCTCCCTCTGCCCGGCAACGACTCTGCTGCCCTACACTGACTTGCTGCGTGTTCTTTCACCTGCTTTCACATGAGATTGTCATCTTAAATTTGGCTCTGGTGGTCGCTATGTCTCTCGTCATCTCGGATTCAGAGAGAGATTCCCAGCTGTCAGGGGAGGATGCGGGGCTTATTCCCGAAATCCAGACTCAGTCTACTCCAGGAATGAATCGAACCCGCTTGTCGTTTGTGAGTGACCCGTATCACTCACAAACGACTTGCTGGATGGCCTGTGCACCACATCATGGAAGAGCTTTACGTCCGTAACATCACCGCACCGGGCGGCCTCAGCCATGAAGAGCTTTTCGATTATCTGATGATCCAGCAGAACTCCACCGATGCCCCGGGGTCGGGTGCCAGAGGCACAGAGTCCAGTGGTCCTCCTGGGGGGAAAGGTAAAGCGCCAGCTAAAAAGCGCACTGCCATTCTTCCTGCTTCTCCCAAACCGGAGCTCGGCGCTCCCTCCAAGAAGCTGAAGCAGCCAGATTCTGGCATCTCCACAGACACATCCATCCTGTCTTCACTCCTTGAAGTGAAATATGTGCTGGACATGATGCACGCCAGGCTGAACACCTTGGAAAGCAACGCGTAATCCTCCGCTTGCCATGTCAACAACCTGGGTCCTTCGTCCGCGTCCCTAGCTACGCCGGCTCCACCAATCGCTGACGTCACGCTGCAAAGATCCCTGGGATCTGCAGTCACAGCTCCTGCCATGGGTTCTCGGTTTCTGCCTCCTGCTGCTGCCATTCCTGATTCTCTAAGGAACCAAATTTTATCAGATAATCCTATTTCCATCATCTTTAACAGCTGACAAAATGATTGAATTATAAGTCTGCCTCTGGGCCTATCATCTTATTTGCTTGTGTCATTACTTATTTATCTATTTTAATTATATTTTATTTATTTATTTTATTCATTCATCAAGGAGGTTATGAGGATCAGCATAGACTCAGTTGCACAATTATTCAAACTAATTATTAAACCTTGCTCTTATTTCGACAGACCATGACATTAATCTGGTGAAGATTCTGTTGTTGTGGTTCTGAATCTGCAGACAGATATGAGGGTTGGGGGGACTTTTCAGTGGTTTTAAGGATCGTGATCCAAGACTGTCGAAGTCCCCTACTCCGGCAGAATTTAACGTGGCCTTCAGTGTTTTAGAGACACCATTTGCGAAGTACATCTGCAATGCAGAGAGGAGTTTAACACCTATTTAGCCATTATTTCAGATCTTGCACTTTCTTCGGTGGGTGGTGGGTCCTTTCTCAAAATCCGTCTTCCTCTTCTCCATTTTTCAGAGTGAGCCCCATAAGGGTCGCAATAAGGTAATATTCATTCAAACGTCTCATTATAGCTCTCTCAGCTCATCATGACTCCTCAATCCCAAGTATAAACAGCTTAATTCCCCTTGAACCATTCTCTTTATGCTACGCTTCTATAGACAACGCAAATGCAAATGATTAAATCAGCTGGGGCTGTAATGGCATCTTTCAGCGTTAAGTGGCGTTCAAAGTTTTATTTCTCTGTTAAGTTGACCTTTGGTTGTCATAGTAGCCTTGCATTTTGACACCCTGTCGGAGGCTCTATGCTGGATTTTCTACAATACGTGCAAATTCCCCTGTGCCTTCCATCTCTGAATGATTTTCTGGTAGTTGACCTCCCCTCTATTCCACCAGCCCACTGCAATTCCACAGTCAAAAACCTCTTTCAAGAGTTGGGTGTGCCACTTTCAGAAGACAAAACGGTGGAACCAACCTCGCACTCGGAGTTTCTCGGCATAACTCTCAGTGTGCTCATGCAAGCCTCGCTTCCTCAGGATAACTTGAACTGCATTAGAGAAGCTTTTAGAGCTTTGTCTCCCTCTGTTGTTCTCTCTAAATGGGATCTTTCGTCTTTGTTTGGTCACCTAAACTTTGCTATCCGCATTATCCCTCACGGATGCTCATTCGTTCTCGCTTGCTGACACTGGCTAATTCAATTAAAAAATCTAAAGACACAGTGGTTTTAGATTAAGGCTGTTCAGATCTGCAATTCTGGTCTTTGCTCTGTGATGAATGGAACAGCATTTCTTTCTTTTACAATGACTTTGTAGAGTCTTCAGTTTTCTATACTGATGCTGCTCCATCTGTTGGTTTGGGGGATTCTATAATAACAAGTGGTTCACAGATGTACGGCCAACCGAAATACAGACCCTCGAGGATCCCTCTATGAGCTTTACCCAATAGTTGTGCTTGCTCTCTGCGGGGTAGCAACTGGACAAGAAGCAAATCATGGTGTTTTGTGACAAAGCAGCTACAGTTGAAATTATCAACAAAGGCCGCTCTAAATCACCAGCAATCAACAATCTCTTACGATGTTTAACTTGGATATGCATGCTTAATAATTTCATCCTGAAAGCTAACTCATTCCCAGAAATGCAAATCGTATTGCGATGCTCTTTCTCGCTTTTAATATCAGGAGTTCAAAACTATATGTCCCCAAGCCAGTCCTCCAGCCTGCCATGTCCTCCTTTGAAACAGATGATTCTAGAGTAAGTATGTCTCCTGTCCTCTGCCTCTAACTATATGAGACTGGGTTCAGCAAAACATCATTAAAGACTACGATTCAGCTTGGTTTTCTTTTCATCCTTTTGTGCCAGTCTTCTCCTTAGCCCTTTACCTATAGACATTTAAGTCGGTCGTGCATTCATCGTAATTTCTTTTTGAATTTCGCAATCTCCAAATGCAAAGTATCAAAGCTATGCTAGATTCAGTTTTACATTCGATGCTAAGACCCAGCATCCCAGAGCTTTCTCGGAATCCTTCCATGCAGTTGCTCCTCAGTGGTCTTAAAAAGGCACGTCCTTCAAGTAATGATAAATGAATGCCTCTCTCTATATCACTGGTGCACAAGTTGGTGACAAGATTAAGACAGGATGTTTCTCACCTTATATTGATTCTCTATTAGAAGCAGTACTCCTAATGGCTTTCTATGGTTTTCTTAGGTGTGGCAAATTTACAACCAGGCCTCTCTCCTTTAATCCACAGCATGATCTCACCTTCTCTGATTTGAATATAGAAAAGCACATGTATTCCATGTATCTGCCTACTTCAACACATAAATCCTTGGGTTGCTGGTCTGCATATCAACGCTACGTGAGGCTTCACAAAGAAGAGATCCTGTCTGCTCAAAAGTTCACGAGTTCCTGCATTTAACGTTTAATTACCTCCGCCAAGGAGGTTATGTTTTTGCCGGCGTTTATCTGTCCGTCTGTCTGTTTGTTTGTGTTCAAAATAACTTGAAAAGTCCTGAACGGATTCGGATGAAATTTTCAGGAATTGTTGGAAATGGGATAAAGAAGAACTGATTAAATTTTGGGACTGATCCGGATCACCTTGGCGGAAGTCTGCGCTCTCTGAGTGCTTTTCTAGTTAAAACTGCATCAACTTTGCTGCATAACTCTGTATTGCATATCAGGTGGTGTGCTGGGGTTCAGTTTGTATCAATTCAGCATGCTTAGATCTGCATTCTCTAGATAGTACATTCCTCCAACAGCCAATGTGCTGGGGGGAATGGCCACACGGCGGCTGGTGCCAGGCTTACACATAGTAGTTCACTAGATAGTATATTCCTCTAACAGCCAAGGTGCTGGGGGGAATGGCCACTCATAGTAGATCTCATCAGCAGCTCCAGGCTCCAATGGGTTAAGTTTTGGGGGTGTTCAGTATGTTTTGCTCATCACTCCTCCATGCCTTCATGCAAACCTTTCTGCAGGGAGTGATGAAATCGGAGCCTGGGCACCAAACCTATAACATGTATTGAAGCTACAATAAAACAATTTAAACGCGAGTTGACTGACTGAAATTTATTTATTTTTTTGAAGGGACAATGAGCTTAAATAAAGATGCTGTGTTTGGACAGAGCTAACAGTTAACCTTCTTAACAGATAATACTTTTGTTCTCTAACCAGACAGCATTCAGCTAAATCCAGAGGTCAGACTGCAGAGTTGTTGGTACATGTCCTCTAATGGGGGATGGGAGGGATGATTGACTCTATAAGTGTCACTTCCAGGATTAGAGCTCAGAGTAAAAGTTAAGGATCCTGCAGTGACACCTGTAGATTCAATTTACTGAAACTATGGATGCATGATATTGGATTGTTGCTGATATTGGATATGCTGATGTTTCAGAACTTATCTTGGCCAATATGTAGAAATAACAGAAAGTAATTCTTTTTAGAGACACCTTTATCATATACAAAATGTGTTTTTAACAGTGACAATAAAGTTGAGCTTCATATGCTTTTTTAACAGCTTCTCTGTTTCTCTGTTTGACAGATCGTTCAGCTCAGCCTCTGGACTTCTTCATGTTGGCTCTGCATGTGTTTGAAGTCCTCGTGCTGACTGTGATCACTGTTCTCCTCTTCAGAGCTCAAGGTGAGAAAATCAAACCAACATTTATTCAAACGTTTGACCATCATCTGTTCAGCAGAGCTGAAGTCTTTATGTGTCTGGTTTTCAGGGAGCCGGGGATCATCTGCTGGAAACACAGTGAGTTACAGATCCAGCCTGAAGTGAACTGATGTGTTCAGATGAAGAGCCACAGTCTTCCTCACATGCTGACTCGGATGTTTTATATCTGACAGGAGTGTGACGGAGATGACGGCACAGAGGATGATGAAAATGTTGGAGAATCTTCTGCTTCTGTCAGACTTCACCGATTCACCAGTTAAACACAGACATCAAGTCCATGCATTAATTCATCACCTCAGTGTAACTTTATTGTCCACAGACATGAACCCAGTTTAATGAGTGTGAAGTCAGCAGCTGACGATGAGCCAGTGAAGAATATGAAGTTAATACTGGACTTAAAGTCCATCAAGCAGCCACAGGTTTGAGCTGTTTGTCAAATAATATCGTCTTTAACCCCGTTTAATTCCAAATTTTTCCCTGTAAAATAAGTTCATACATTTCATGCCTTAGACCTCCTTTGTACATATTATGAATGTTTTTATGTTTTTTTCATTTTTTGTTGGTTATGCTAGTTAAAATGTAGGTTATATACTCGGCAACAATCGGAGCCAGTGGGAAACGGGAAAGTCAACATCTACACGGTTTCTTCAGTTTGACCATATTAATAGTCAGGATATAACTAACAAGTGTAAAATATTATCACTAGAAGTGGTGACAATTGTTCCAAAAACTTTATTAAATACCTAAAGATACCATGAACCAACAATGACAATGGATTACTGTGTTTCACAGTCTTATAACAGGGTTAAATAACTGTAGAGCTAAGAGTGATTGAACTTACAGAATAAGACCTGAGAATGGTTTACAATCAATCAATCAATCAAACTTTATTTGTATAGCACTTTTCATACAAAAAATTTGTAGTACAAAGTGCTTCACACAAGGAATAAAATGAAATGACATAAAAAGTAGAAAACTGCATACAAAGAAAAAAAAAGACCCCACCCACTCTCACAATTCACATACAACACCTAAACTAAATTAATCAAACGCACAGCGACATAAAAGGAAATTCTAAACAGAACAGAATTAAAAGACTAAGAAAGACTGAGGAAACGCTATCTTTACTTAAAAATGAGGAAACACAGGAGCTAATACTTAAATTATAATTAAAAATCATAAGAGATTAGATAAAAAATACTATAGGGAAAGGAAGGTAAATAAATAAATGAACTAACATAATAAAATTTAAATAAATAATATGGTAAAATGAAATAACCTAAAAACATATGTGTAATAAAATCAGCTAAAGTAGGATGGGAAAAAGAAAAACAGCTAACAGAGAATAAAATGCCAGGTAATAAATCTGAACTGAAATATGGAAATAAAACAGATTAAGAGGATTAAAAATATATAAAAAGGTAATGAGAAATAATAATAACTATAATCATCTAAAAGCTAGAGTAAAAAGGTAGGTCTTGAGTTTGCCTTTAAAAACATGAACAGTAGGTGCTGCTCTCAGGTCCTCAGGTAGGCTGATCCACAGACGGGGGCCGTAATAACGAAAAGAGGCTTCACCGTATGTTTTAGTTCTGACTTTGGGTACAGTTAACAGACCAGTACCTGAAGACCTGAGGGCTCTACTGGGCTCATATGATAAAAGCAAATCTGATAAATACGAAGGACCAAGACCATAAAGAGATTTATAAACTAATAAAAGAACCTTAAAATCTATTCTAAAAGATACAGGAAGCCAGTGCAGAGACTTTAAAATGGGGGTGATGTGGGCTCTTTTTCTGGTCTTAGTCAGCATGCGTGCAGCTGAATTTTGGAGCAGCTGAAGCTGTGAAATGTTCTTTTTGGGAAGACCAGAAAGAAGAGCATTACAATAATCAATCCTACAGGTAATAAAAGCATGGATAAGAGTCTCTGCATTGGCCTGAGAGAGAAACTGGCGCACTCTGGAAATGTTCTTTAAATGATAAAATGACTTTTTTGTAATATCTCTGATGTGCAGGTCAAAGCTGAGGTCTGAATCAAATATAACACCAAGATTTCTGGCCTGCTGACAAGGATTAAAAGACAGTGTTTGGAGTTTGCTCTCCAGTTTCTCTCTGAGGACCTGTACCAATGACTAAAACCTGAGTTTTGTCCTGGTTGAGCTGAAGGAAGTTGTCTGCCATCCAGGACCTGACTGTCTAAAATACAATTAAAAAGGGCATCAACGGGCCCTGTGTCACACGGCGATGTAAAGCTGAGTGTCATCAGCATAGCTGTGAAAGTTGATGCCGTGTCTCCTGATGATGTCGCCTAAAGGCAACATATAAATATTAAAAAGTGTTGGACCTAAAATTGAACCCTGGGGGACGCCACAGTTAACACTGTAGAGTCCTGACTGGCATTCCCCCATGTTCACATAAAACTTTCTTTCTGTCAGGTATGAATTAAACCAATTAAAAACAGTGCCAGAAAGTCCAATCAAACCATTGAGTCTTTTTAAAAGAATCTGGTGATCTACAGTATCAAATGCTGCACTCAGGTCGAGCAGCACAAGCACAGAGAGCATTTTTTGATCCATATTTGACCTGAGATCATTCACTATTTAAACTAATGCCGTCTCTGTGCTGTGGCCGGCCCTAAAGCCAGACTGATACATTTCACCAATGGTTAAAGTTTTCATAAAATCATTTAATTGGTTAAAAACAAGTTTTTCAAAAATTTTACTTAAAAATGGCAGATTGGAAACTGGCCTGTAATTATCTAAAATCGATGGGTCCAAATTATTTCTCTTCAGAAGGGGCTTGACCACTGCTGTTTCAAAAGCAGTAGGAAAAACGCCCGTCTGAAGAGAATAATTAAAAATATTAAGAATATCAGATTTAAAAAATGTATAAATTTGTTTAAGAAAGGATGTGGGGATAGGATCTAAAAGACATGTTGCTGGTCTTAGCTGGGAGACAACTTTGTCAAGCATTTCAGCATCAACCAGGACAAACTTCTCCAGTGTTTCCTCATTAAAGATTAAAATTTGGGGCGTGTTAAATTTTCACTCTTGGTGTTTGATAAACTCGAGAATCAAATAAATTCACATTGTGGCAGTAGCTGGGGCTGAAATAACATTTACTGTCCTGCAACATCATGGACATAAGATGAGCCTACAGTATTATTCAACAAAAACACCTTGCTGGTATTTTCTGGACCTCAAATACTGTGCAACAGGTATAACAGTACATACAGAGCATACTCTGGGGCAGGGGTCGGCATTATCTGTCAGTTATAACTTCTGACCCTCATCGTGTCCTGAAAAATAACTTTTATATATGTATTTACTCATTTGTCTTAACAAACAAAATGTTGATGAACAGACTAACATAAACATCTCGCATCACTGCAGACAGCTGACTCCTCCTCCTGCTGCAGCCTCCACACCAGAGTGAAGTCACTGAGCCACACAGACACTTTGATTTCTGCAGGTTAAGGATGATTTTTTAAGTCAGGAGTCCGATCAGCACACATCTGATTAACCAAAGTGCTTCTGTGGTGAGAGAGTTTTAAGGCGACATGATGAGCTCAATGCTGGAGAAGTTTGCAAACAGACAGGACTTTACTCAAATGAAGCTTCAGTGCAACGTCTCCCCCGCCGATGAGAGATTACTGCAGAAGAGAAATAAAATGGCACAGAGCCATAACACATGGAGTGAGCCATAGCTCGCAGAACAGGTGAAAAAAGAGACAAAACTTTGTTTAATCATCTGTTCTGATGTTTCTTAGTTTATCTGAGAGCAGATCAGACAGGAGCAGACTGGTCACTGACTGTCTCATAGAAACATTTGGTCGTGCACAAATGCACACGGATGAGATGGACAGCAGTGGATCATCAGTGATCTGTGGATTATAAAAAGCTCAGGAACACGTCTGTATGAACGTCGTCTGTGAATTATTTGTTTTTTTTTATGGAGAGCTGTTAAAAGCCACTTTAGCATGAATTTGCCTCAAAATATAAATTAATGAAGACATATGACTTTCTTCGTCCTGAAAACTGTTTTTTTTCTGCCTCATAATAATCCCATTAAAGATGTTGGTGCAGTGATAATAAACTAAATTTATCAGATATCATAATACAAACAGAGTAAAGACGCATGATTCATGTTTTTTTGTCTATTTTTCTGCGCATACTGGAGACAAAAAGTGCTGATCGCCCCAGTGCTCTCTCTTTCCTTAACACATTATTTAATGCTTGTAGAGGCAAAAACAACTAAGTCTTTATTTTAGGAAAACGGGTAGTATTTTTTTTAATAATCATCTCTATATGTTAACCTCTGATTATGCTCTGGCCATAAAGTGACTTTGAAAAATTTGGGCCGAGGTCAAACTAAACTGCCGACCCCTGGTCTATTAGATCCAAAACCTGACAGTTTTATGATGAGTAGATAAAAAAAACCAAGAAATACAGAATAAACACCTAAAACTTAGCCAAGCATAAAACTTGGAATAACGCCATGACTGTGTTTTCTGCTAACGTCACCATGCTAATATTTACTCTTCTTACGATCAAAAGATGCATGAAGGCCCATAGTTCTCATTATATATCAGTAGTAGACCCTTTAAAAGATGCATGTTGAAAATGTTTTTGTTATATCTGTAAATTAAGGTATTTTACTTCCTCTTGTAAAAGGTTGAGGCAGACATCTCCTTCTGGAGGTGCTGGCAGGAAGTAAAGAGGCCTGGTCATGTGACCTTTCACACTAGTTACATGATATTAATATAATTTATAGGAGATAACCTCTTCTTTCATTTTAAAACTTAAATTAGCTACCCAAAGTCAAACCAACACTTCAAGAGATTACAGAAGTACAACAAAGTGTGAGAACTACTGCTGCCAGTGGGATGAACCCCTTAAAGCCTGCTGTATCATATTAGGTACATACTTTTATGATACATCTTTCTAATCAACATGATCACCAAATATCTGAATACGATCAGATAAATGATCAAATGTCCTCAAGTGGATTATTAGTTGACAAAAACACCTAATGTATCAAATGAGATATAAAATATAATATATATAAGTTCAATTTTGTGGGTTGGGTCGTTAATCCAATATCAATTTCAATTACAATTATATCTTCAACC
The DNA here is from genome assembly GCA_037902135.1 of Cetoscarus ocellatus. Classification (NCBI taxonomy): domain Eukaryota; kingdom Metazoa; phylum Chordata; class Actinopteri; order Labriformes; family Labridae; genus Cetoscarus; species Cetoscarus ocellatus. Next base: position 172,440 of record JBAMNC010001288.1, read on the forward strand.
ATTGATCACAATAGGATCATCCAGACAGAAAAGAAAACACCCGTTTAGATAATGGATGTGTATATAAATGTATATGTTCCACGATGAGCAGATCATCTGTGTTATTTACCTGTCAGTGGTCATGTTGTTATGTCTGGTTGATGTTTTTGCTCTTTTGTTGTTCAAATCCTTTGATTTATATCTATCTATGTCGACGATTGATGGTCTTTATCAATTGTCTTGGTTATTACTTTTACTTATCTTAATCAAGGTTGTAATCAATGTTTCTACTTTAACAAAATTAATGATTTTACTTTATCATAATCAATGTTTTTACTTTATCATGATCAGTGTTTTTACTTTATCATAATCAATGTTTTTACTTTATCATAATCAATGTTTTTATTTTATCATAATCAGTGATATTACTTTTACTTACTTATTTTCAATGATTCAGCTTTGGAATGTTGTTTATTTTAATCACTGAAGTATATTTCATTTATTAGGATTACTTATTTAGTATCTGACAATAACAAAGTGTTTCAGCAGTTTATTAGTATTAGTCACAAAGTTTTCCTTATATACTTTTTTATTGCATTTGTTTATATCACACGTTTTGCCTTGTATATTTATTTTTCCATTTGATTTATTTATTTTTCATTTTTTATGATTCACAGTATATTGCCAACTTGTCACATTTTATAATATTTTCTTAGATATTTTGTTGTATATAAACACCATATACCAGCATCTAAAGGTACTTAGAAGTAACACAGTTGGAAAAATGGGCACAAAATGTCTGTTTTAGGATTGTTCTGATAATGTTTTGTCATCTCACGAAGTAGAAGTTAGAATTATCCCACGTTATACTCTTCATGTAATGTTCCTGTCTTATAAAAGGTAATTTTTTATATGCATAATGGTCAAATGCTATTAAAAGTTGTTTTTCCCTTACATAGAGCCAAAGTACATATCTAATGATGTCTATTTTAAAGATTTGGTGAATCAAATATGTATAAATACACTTTGTAACCAGCAAACTCCACTAAGTTTAAGAAGAGGCCCACAGTGGAAAATTCCAGACCATATTTGGAGCGATCAGAGACAACTCGACCCATGCTTTTTTTAACTTTGGAAAACTTTTGCATCCAAAATCAAATCATGTTTAAGTTGGGCCTTTCCCAACATCCTCTGAAAATTTCAGCCAATCTGTCAAGGGGTTTTCATGTAATCTTGCTAAAAACAAACAAACAAACAAACAAACAGTTAAAAACATAACCTCCTTGGTGGAGGTAATAAAGAAGCAGCAACAGTCAGTATTGTTTGTATGTCTTACCATATACAGCTCTGTGTACATATGTAGTTTAGACCCACATTAAACTGCACAACACAGACACACACACACACACACACCCACACCCACACACACACACACACAAATATCCACGCCTCTATATTAACCCTCTCCTGTGTTACAGTTCATGTAGTGGAGTGCAGGTTTTTTTGAAAAGCATGAACAAGAATGTTAATTACATGTTTGAGATAATAATAAGAAGAGAGGATATTGGATTGTTCTGTGTTTTTTCTTTGTAATATGGTTGGATTTTGTTCTCAGTTCATACTGTATGTTAATGTTAATAAAAACATGGCTGCCGATGACATCACACTGGCCCTTTTTGTGCTTCATCATGCAAACATGTCAGTGTAACAGAGTTCTGGGTGATGAGTTTCTAAGAACAGAGGTGTGACTGGAGTGATTGTTTGGGCTCAGTTGGGGCTGTTGTGGCGGGGCCCGCTGTGCTGTCCTGTCCTGGGGCCCACAGCTCCTTGCTGCGGCCCTGGGAGTGTCTGCAGTGAGTCTGATCTCGTATCAGAGTGCTTGATGTGGGTCTGACTACAAGAAGAGAAATAAAAGTGTGAAAAGTGTTTTGGGGTTAAAGTGAGGAGTCAGCGTGGTCATAAAAAGGGGAAGTGGATTCAGCCGCTCGCTGATGTTGGGACAGTTTGAGCGTGAGAGCAGGAGGAGAGAGTCAGGATGGAGCTCCGCTGGATTCACATGGCTTTACTTCTCACTGCACTGCTTCACTTTACTGTGAGAATATTTACACGCAAAGGCCACTTTATTAGGTCATCTGCTCATTTAGACAAATAGCTAATTAGACAATCACATGGCAGCAACTCCATGCATTAGGCACAGTCAAGAGGACCAGCTGAAGTTCAACTGGAGCATGAGAATGGAGAAGGAAGGCGGTTTAAGTGACTTTGAAAAAGACCAGACAGGCAGGAGGGTATTTCAGAAACTGCTGATCTGCTGGGATTTTCATGCACCATCTTGATGGTTTACAGGGTGTGGTCCAAGAAAAAGAAAATATCCAGTGGGCGTCAGTTCTCTGAGAGTTGCTGCAGCGGTTGAAGATGATAGTGAGGCAGCAGTAACTCAAAAAACAACTCACAACAACCAAGGTGTGCAGAAGATGATTTCTGAACTCAAAACATGTCAAATCTTGGAGCAGAGGGGCTGCAGCAGCAGAGGACTTCACTGAGGGCCACTCCTGTTAGATAAGAACAGGAAACTGAGGCTACAGTTCACACAGACTCATCAAAACTGGACAGCAGAAGACTGGAAAATGTTTCCTGGTCTGATGAGTCTGGATTTCTGCTCCACATTCAGGTGGTAGAATCAGAATTTGGCGTAAAGAACATGAGCATTGACCCACACCGCCTCATGTCAACAGTGCAACAGGATAACGCTCCTGGTCACAAAGCTCAGATCATCTCAAACTGCGGTCTTCAACATGGCGGTGAGCTCACAGGACCCCAGTGGCCTCCATAGTCACCAGATCTTAGTCCAATAAAGCACCTTTGAGATGTGGTGGAGCATCAGATTCTCATCATGGACGTGCAGCTGACAAATCTGCAGCAGCTGTGTGATGCTATCATGTCAGTCTGGATCAAAATGTCTGAGGACCGTTTCAGCTCCTGGTGTAGATTTATTCTGTTCCTGTCCTCGTGCTCCACCACACGGCCGTGTTTTCATTCTTTCATTGGTGCTGTGACGGCCCTGAGGATTTGCCCTGGTCGTTGGGTTTGGACCATTTGTGACCTTTTGTTTGTGTGTGGAGTTTGGCCCCATCTGGTATCAGTATGTAGTGAAGCGTTCCTGCTGTGATCTTCTTCAGTTCCAGAGTGGAGGGTCACCTGGTGCAGGTGAGGCTGGGTGGGGCCTACCTGAGACGCCTCCCCCACAACTGATTGCTGAGCAGCTGCTGCTGGCTGAAGGCATAAAGCCATGACGGCTCACCCTGCTCACTCTCTTCTCCTCTCCAGACTGCAAAAGCCGCAGAGACTGCTCTAACATTTGCTCTGTGTTTTGTCACAACCTGGCTCAATGGCCATGACAAAAGGATGGGAGAAGTGAGTTTTCAAAAGTAATCAAATATTTTATTACAAATGAAAGTAAAGCCAACCAATAATAAATGCAAGTATCTAGTATGTATTGTCTGTAATATCAGTAGTGTGTGCGTGGTGTGTGTGTGAAAATGATGTGGTGCGAGGTGTGGAAGGTGCACTGACAAAGAAAACTAAATAAATGTGCGTGGAGCTGGGACGAATAGAGCAGGGATCAGAGAGAGCCACAGGTCACTGAAAGCCAGCCTGTATAGAGAAGGTGGCCCAGGTGCTCCACATCCGAATGATTTTTATCAGCCAGTCCACTTACCTCAGGGAGAACAGATATGATTAATTTCTCTTTAAATATATAAACAGTTTCTTGTTCTTAATAAAAGTCATTTGAGAATGCAGGTTAACTGTGTGGCCCTCCCATGATGTGGTGACCTAAACCAGCTGCTCATAACAGCGGCTCCTTCATTCGCTCTCTGAATGCAGACTTGTAATGTGAAATACATCTCAGTGGACCACAATGATTTATTTATTAATGTGTTCTGAACATGTTTATTTTTCTCAGCTGGTCACTGCGGCCATGAAAGGCTTCAAATCTGTGTGCTTCATTTCTAAAGAGCCACAGGAGGGCGCCAGCGTGCCACGAGCGCCCTCAGCCACATGCTGTTCAGTGAGTTTTCTTCTTCTCTGTGTGCTGACATGGATGTTCGGTCTGGAAGACTGCAATACTGAGTCAACCTATGGGAAAAATAAAGTGTCTGAATCTTGAATCTGTGTCATGAAGAGTTAAGACAGTTTTATAGGCAAAAGGGGGTCAGAAACAACACTAGCAGTGTGTACCTAATAAAGTGGCCAGAAAATGTATAACACACTTTTTTACTGTAACACAAACTGAAGAATACTCAGACTAAATCTAGAAACTATTTTTAAGGCATATTTAGAGTTTAATGATATATTCAAATTCTCAGTCTAACATGAACGTGTTGATTTTTTCAGCTTCACTTTTTTTACTTTTCAAACAGAAGCAGAAAAAACACTCACGGCAAAATATGGAGAGGACGTCACTTTGTACATAAATCATTAAAGTACTCTGTAAGGTACAGAAATGGCCCTTAAATTTAATCATGGTGGACTGTTGTTTGATTTTAAAGGTACAGAACATTTCTGGCAGTAAAAGGTACATAAGTGTACTTTTAATAATCAAAGGGTACAGACAATCCAGTCAGTGCTCACAGGCTCATGATGCTAACAGAGGGACTTATTGCAATAAAACAACAGAAATAATGACCTAAATGTATTTAATTCTTGGTCTGTGGAGCCAGGAGATTTTTATACTCTTTAATACAAACATGATTATTTCAGCCGCTTCTGTTAGAATCAAAATTCTGTTTGGTGTTTTCTCAAAAAGATGTAATTACTTCATATGACCAGCAGGGGTCGTTGTGCCAAGTCTCCTCCCTCAAACCAGTTTCACAGGCATATTACAGCTTCACAGCAGCAAACGTCTTTCCTCCTGTTGGTAGAAAATATTTTGTTAACAAATGGCAGCTTGTTGTCCTGCTCTGTCACAACTGCCCACAGAAGAACTTATTCTGAAAATAACTGAAGCTGGAATTCAGGTTAATGAAGGGGAGGCAAGAAAATTCAGGGGTAAGTAACTAGACATTTAACTTGTGTTGATGCTGTTAGCATGAGCGAGCAGGAAAAGGCTACACTGATTTTATTATCTTGAATTAAATTCATAAAACACTTAATCACTGCTTGCTGGAGAGTTTCTGCATCTCAGACTGTATTTTAGACTGTTGTGAAATAAAGCAGCAGTGACTGAGTGATTTTTATCACTAAGTGATGTTTTCTCTCTTTAAATTTAATTAAACAATTAACTGACCAGGGGGCGGGGCTACAGGAGGCTATGATTATGAGCTCTGTGCTGATTGGCTGCCCAAACGATGTCTGATGGGAGGGGCGAGGGGAGGTTACAGGCCGCAGAGACTTTCAAACAGTCATGATGTCTGCCGATGATCAGCAGGAAACACACATGTAGGTGGTGGCTGTATAGCTATGACATCATAAACCCCAGAAAGTAAAAATGGAGCATTATAAAGGACATTTTATTTAAAGAGGCACAGCAATGTTCTCCATATACTAAGAGTTTAGTAAAAGGTGTCATGTTCATCTGCAGCCCAAGCTCCTGCAACAGCATTGAAAGCAAAGAACATTGATTTTACAGGACGTGAGACAAATTTCCAAAGTCCAAGGAAAAGCTTTGGAGTCTTGCTGGAGTCGAGGATCAGTCCTGTGATCGTGGACTTTTGACACAGTGAGTGATTTTCAGTCTTTTCCATGATGACATAATCAGTATTATTACTCTAAGTCTTCAGTCTGGTCTTATGTGCTGTTCAGACTTCAGTCAAAACCAGCAGCAGGCTTTCCAAACGGGGGAGAGGCTGTAAACAAAGAAACAAAGGAGTGTACGGCTCTGCAGGGCTGTGGAAAATAAGGAGAAATTGTTGGTCTGGAGAGGGAGCAAGAATCCCTCTTGGACATGTCCTGCTTTATGAACAGTGAGAGTGTGGAAAGGGAAAAACATCGGACAAAGTTCCCAAAGGACGGGGAAATCCATGGGTATGCTACGTGAGCTAGCTCCAGAGCTAACCACAAATGTATGGTTTTATAGTGAGAGAGAGTGTCAGACTACAGTCTTTACAAAGTTTTAGATTAGATTAGATCGTACTTTATTAATCCCTTTGGGAAAAACTCTCTCAGAGAAATTAAGAAGCTAGGGAATGAAGATACTTAAAACGCTAACATACTAAAAAAAAAAAAAAATTTTTATTAATTATAAAAATTCAAAATAATAATAATAAAAAAAAATAATATTAATAATAATATACAAATAAAAAAATAATAAAATAATAATAAAAAATTCTAAGATACTAAAAAATTAAAATACTTTAAGAAAGTGTCTCCAGGAGGGAACATGTCCGGGCAGCCACAGTAAACATTAGAGCAACACGTTTGGCTTCAATTTCATCATCCTTGCATTTTTCTGCTCAAATAAAATGTTGCACCATGAAACCAACACGATCTAGAGGTCCACCATGTTAAATGTTTGAAGTGTGATGCACACGCCAATGAGTGCTGTCTTCTGAAAATCATCTTGGGTTTGAGAGAAAAGCCACAGTGCTGCAAAATGACCTCCCTGGTGTATATGCTTGTTCTGAGTGGATACAAAGTTCATGCCTGGCATGAAATGGGCCTCGAAGAGGTCACATCTCTCCCTAAATCAGGTTCATATGTTCATTTTGAGGACTTCTGGGTAATGTTCATAATCACTCATGCTCCAAAAACCTTAATTACAGATTACCCCTGACAGTGCTGTATTCTCTCTCTGTCTGAGACGCTCTGTTAGAGCTCCTGCTCCTTTAAGGCTCCCGACCCAAGGAAGTCCAGTCTGGTTTGGTGGTCTGGTGGTGACCAGTAACTTCAGTGCTACTCTGCACCATTTTGTCAATAACTCTGCATTCTTTCTGTGGTCTACACTCTGGGATGTGCTTCAATGACACAGTAAAGGGCAGATAACAAAAGCCTGATGTGACCTCTTTAAAAGACAAAAACAGCACAGTTAATGTGAGTTATGCCGTCATCACCCTTTTTAATGTCGTTTTAAGTCATTGCTGTTGTGTTTGTCTTTGTCAGTGATCCTGGTTCTTCCCCTGAAGGAGCTAAAAACAGTGTTATTACTAAATATTCCAAATGTTTCTCCATAAAACTCACAGTCTTCAGTATTCACAGTGGTTTCAGCCCCGTTCTCACCTGCAGACTGAAGCTTGAGGGGAAACACTTCCCTGATGTCATGGACAGTCACCTCACACTTCAGAGAGTAAATCTGATTAAATCAGAGCTGGCTGTGGTGATTGAAGCACTGCAGAGAGACTGAGACGTCCTCACAGCTTGAGGATGGTCCTTCACGTCTTTACCCTCAAACAGCCACCTCACGTGAGTCCTGCAGACTCCGAGCACGAACACGGAGCAGACGAAGGTGACAGCATCACCGCTCCTCTCTTCAGTCACTGGTGAGGATGGAGGGAGACAACAGGACTGTGACTGAACCCTGAACGTTAGTGAAGGATGATGTATAGTCTTCATCCTCATCAGAGTCATCTTTACTGTTAACTCTAACATAAACCTACTGGCCACTTTATTAGGTACACCTTGCTAGTACCAGTTGGAGCCATTTTTGCCCTCAGAGCTGCTTTAATTCTACATGGCACTGATTCAACAAGATGCTGGAAACATTTTTATATCACACATGTTTTTATTTCAATGAGGAAATAAAAGAGGACGAGGAAGTCTCTATTGATCTGACGGCCTTAAGTCTCACCTCAACACGGCCTCTGTGTCTGTGAGCAGGTTGATGTGGAAATGTGAAACTGAGTGTGTTAAAATGTTGGACCACCAGGTGCTGCTGTGGACCATGGGGTAAACACAGAGAAGAGAGAGATGTTCTGAGTTTACAGGGACGTGCCCCCAGACTTTTTTCCTGATCTCTCCCCAGTGAAACATTAAATAAACTCCTCCCTTGTTGCACAGAGACTTCTCTCTGCTGAGTTTCTACAGTTGAGCTGAAGTTCAGTTCAGATTAGGGATGAACCATAATATTATCAGGGTATCAAAATTTCTGCTGATATTTACAGCCCATATTCTGGACATACATAGAAGCCATTTACAGAGCTTAACACATTAATTAGACAATCACCAAATGTAAGGTTTATGCCACAGCTGCCCTAAAACACCAGGATGTAGAAGATCTTTAAGAGAAATGATACTTTCTTAAACATATTTATAATTGTTATCTTTGACTTTTCAAATAATAAAAAAGAATAAATAGTATAGCTCATTGTAATTTCTTAATTAAGATGTCAAATTATACTTATTTCCTTGCACTCCTGAACATAAAAGTCATTTTAGAGGTTGAATGTTCTGCTTGATTAATTTCTGACTCCTCGGAGAAGCTTAGTGAGCGGCTCAGTTTTGGGTATAAAAAGATGAATTCAGGTTCAATTCCTCATTCCTTTTCAAAGTGTCTGTCCAAAAACAAAAACATTTTCAGTTTTAACAGTTAATGAAAGAGCTCTAAAAATATTGATGTTTCTCATTTTTATGACAGGTTATCTAATAAATTTAAGCTCGGTATCACATATATTGGCTGTAATAACCAGAACAAGTAATTTAAACCTATTTATCCCATTTATTTAATATTTAACAGAACATACAAAATGTATGAATGTCGCAAAATGCTTCACCCTATTATTGCTGACTGTTGAAATTTAAAAACAATAGTGTCTTTTAGTAGAGACTTTATTGTTATTGTTTCTTTGCCTTTACTATTACACACAACCAATGCTTTTCTGCATATTTGTTTGTTATGATCTTATGTTTTTTATTCCGTGTGAGAGCTTTGTTTGAGTTTCTGCTGATGTTGATTTGTTTTTATTTATTAATTTTTGACACTGAAGCAAGTACTTTTCAGGATAGCTATGAAATGTTTTACATTTCGAGGTTAAATCTCTCAGTGTTCATGTTTGTGAGACTCATCAGTCTGACTCTCTGCAGACTGTCATAGACTATATAAAATGAGATTTTTCCATCTTTCATCTTCAAATAAAGTGACAAAACATGAGAGCTACTTAGTTAAAACAAAAAAAGTAAGTTTGGGGGATGGAAAATGTAAGATATTCTCTTTTTGATGGTCAGAGGTGGCTAAGCTAACTAATGCTAATGATTGACAATGAGGGAACTAATGCTGATCACTTTTTTGTCCGAACATGGTTGAGTCTGAGTTTTCAAAACTGCTTAAAACATAAACAAATGATTGAAAATTAACATTTTAATCAGGAATTCACAATGCAAATGAAAAAGTCAAACTCTGAGCCGCTCTTCAGTTTCTCTGCAGACCATATTAGTCTATTTAATAGTTACCTTTTTAGAATTGTCATCATAATATAAAGTGACAAAACATGGGAGGTGCTTAGTTAAAATAAAAATGGTATATATGGGTATAAAGTTAACTTTAAAGTTATTTTTAAGCTAATGAAAATACGCACAAAATGGCCTCCGAGTTCTGTCATCACATGATTCATGTTCTGATGATTAGTTAAACAAAATGGTCGTGCAGCATTCCACAGTTGCTATGGATACTGTGAAGGTGCATCATTTTAATCCATGTGGTTACCATGGTAGCATCTAAGGTGCATCATTTCAGTTTGATCCTCACTTGAAGCCAAACACGATCAGAGACAGTCAGAAAGAGTTTTTGTCCTGCTGAAATCTGTGAATTCTTCAATCAATCAAACCCCAGCTACGAATTTTCACCAGACAAGGAAAGAATAAAGATCTCCCGATAACAGTGAAGCAAAACATCAAACTTCTGAGATGGAAAATGTAAGATAATCACATTTTGATGGTCACAGGTGGCTAAGCTAACTAATGCTAATGACTGAGAATGAGGGAACTAATGCTGATAACTTTTTTCTCTTAACGTGTGAGTCTGAGTTTTCAAAACTGCTTAAAACATATCACAATTGATTGAAAATTAACATTTTAAGTAAGGATTCACAATGTAAATGAAAAAGTCAAACTCTGAGCTAACACAGTTGTGGCCTACTCTCTAAAAGGAGACATGAATGAGTTCACTACTTGTACTTCTTAAATTTCAAAGTAATTTTGAAGTAAGTATTTTCCGGTATTTTTCAGGATAGCAAAGTTCAGAAATGTTTTTCATTTTGAATAATACAATGACTTTTTAACAGTCACAGGGAGAGGTTAAGTCTCTTAGTGATCATGTTTGTCAGACTCATCAGTCTGACTCTCTGCAGACTGTCTTAAGCTGGACTTACACCAAACGATTTTCACAGCCCCAGACTAAAAACTGAAAATCTTTAGTAAATCTAGGAGTTTTACTGGAGTCACAACGTGCTCCTCTCGATCATTTAGTTTGAGATAGTAATCTGCGCTGTTTCATATCAGTCTTTCCCTAGTCTTGGGTTTGCGACAATATCTAACGTGTTTGATATTATCGCAAGTTGCAGTGGTGTACCACAATCAACAACCAATAGATGAGCTCTAAAAAAAAGCATAAACAGGAAACCTGGCAGTCATGAAGAATAAAGCCCTTTGCACACACTAGACGTGTATTTTTCGGGCGAATATTTCGCATGTTATTTATTTTTTTCGAATCTACTGTTTTTCAATGCAAGCTTGCACACCAGCAACGTTATGTCGCTGAACGAAATTGCAGCTTTTATTTTCTTTGGACCGAGGTCGATATTTACATAGTGTCGCTTGTGACGAGTACACATCTGACCAATCAAAACGCTCGTTGTTGGCACATCACATAGTCCTGGAGCACCGATTAGTTACTGTTGACTGCAAGTCTGTCCTGATTCAGCAGACAGCATTATCAGGCCACTTGCATCTTCACCAACTTCCTGCGGTCTGATCATCAGCCCTATGTCTGAGGTAAGAGGACACACTGTTGTTAAAAGTATGATTTGTGTCACGTCCTGTTTGTTTGTAAACAGCTCCAGCTGTGCGCAGAGCATATCTGATTCATTCATATGTGATGGGCTGTCTGTTTACTGTCTTGGTCTTTTACTAGGCGATATGATATTAAAGACAAAAATATCTTAGCACAAGCTCAAGAAAAAATATATGAAAAGGAAAACACTAAATCAGTGGCTCAGTCTGGAAGTGAAGGGTTGCAGCCCAGCTGTGTCACATGTGTCCTCAAGCACAACTCCTACTGCTGCGTCAGTGGTATGTAATGTGTTAACTGATGATACAAAAGAACTACCGACAAAGACTCTTCAAACATCATTGAATGGAGGTGAATTGTAGGCTTGAGCTGTGGATTGAAAGTGCTTTGAATGGTCAGACTTGCGCAGCGCGATTGTTTTTTATTTTTTAATGTATTAAATTGCCTGGCTCCTTATATGCATAGACAGGCGCGTCAAAATTCACCTCTCAATTATTCGCAATTTTGTGCTGTTTATTCGCGACGCCGTTGGTGTGCAAAGGCCTTACGAATGCAGGAATGATGGAGAAAGTGGACCATGTAAAAAGAGGAGCGGATGGTGGAGCTACAGGCAGATCAGCCCTGCTTGTTAGACATCAACTGTCGAACATACCACGACAGAGTGGAAAAGGAAAAGAAATGGACCAAGATTGCAGAGGCCCTGCAAATGCCGGGTAAATGCGCTAGCTATGCTAACATGCTAATAACAATACTGCTGCATTGAATGGCATTACCTGCTAGTTAGCTCATATTTGCTTGTGGCGTTACATTATTAAGAGCACAAATGATAGACAGCGCATGAGGGAGTGAATAAACTTAACTTTGTACAAGGAAAAGGAAACATGTAACCTTTGCTGATGCAACCCAATTTATGTTTCAGTTGCTGGGGTGAAAACAAGGAGTCTGTCTCTGAGGACACTTTTTTAGCCGTCTCCTACAGCCTCGACCAAGTGGAAGTGGGGAAAAGCCCCTCACTTTGAAACAGAAGTGGATCTTGAGAAGTATGGACTTTCTCAAACCATTTTTTATCCCCCGCAACACGGAGACCAGCCTTGAGTATTGACTATGCTCTATAGCAGATATATCTTTTATGTATTTCTTTTATACTCACTTTTGATAATGTTTGTGAGTTACCAACTGTTTATAGAATTACCACTTGTATTACAAATACATGTTGGTAATCTTATCCAACAGATTGAAGACAGTGAGACGGACAGACAGGGGACAGTGGCTGATGAGGAGTTTTCCTCTCCTATAGAGAATTCCACTCTGGACAAGGACATTGCAGAGTCTTTGCTCAGGCCTTGTACACCAGACTCACCAAGGTCCTCAAGCCCACCACCATCAGAAATCGAAAAACGGTAAACGAGCCTTTATCTGATATTTGTTATGGGTTTATTTTTACACAAGTCGGGAAATAAAATTCCTTTCATCAAGCTTGCTTTGCCGTGACCCGGAAAACCTTCTTCTTCTGCTGCTGCTGCTGCTTCTTCTTCTGCTTCTGATACTACACTACAGCGTATTACTGCCCCCCCCCGGTGATATTATTGGCTTGCCATGCTCTTCGCCCATTTCGAAGCCTCATTCGTTGTAATTCAGTACAAGTTTGTTACCTCCGCCAAGGAGGTTATGCTTTTGCCGGCGTTGGTTAGTTAGTTAGTTTTTCTGTTTGTTTGTGCTCAAGGTAACTTGAAAAGTTATGGACGGATTTGGATGAAATTTTCAGGAAATGTGTAGAATGGGGTAAGGAAGAAACGATTAGATTTTGGGACTGATCCGAATCACCATCCGGATACAAGAGTTTTTTAAAAGATTCTTTAACATTGCCAGATAGGACCATTTTTGACTAAGTGGACTGAAGCTGCTTGGCGGAGGTCTGCTTTTCTAGTTGTTTTTGTACCAAATCTGTTGATTTTACATGATTTTGATTTTTAATATCTGTGATTAACTTAAGGATGAAATGTTCCTCTATGAATTAAGTTTCAAATTCTCAGTGTATATATGTTTGTCTATGTTATTTCAGTGTGAGACCTTCCTTTACTGGAAGCATTAATGAAATATTTTGCTAATTCTGTAAACGGTATACTTCAGAATAAATGTATTTGTTATTACCATGTATCAATAAATTGCCCTTTGTTTCAATTTTCAAACTAAATTATTAATACATATTACCAGATGGGCAGTTACACATTACAAACAAGGTATGCTTGGATTCTGCAATGTGTCATCAAACTCTTCATTTTACAGATACACATATACAAATACAAATACATATACAATGAATATATATACAAATTTTATGTACACATACATACATCCAGAGATGTATCCATCCAGGCAGAGACAAAGGGACTACAATCACATTTTCTTTGTCAGGCTCAATCAATCAGCTTTTATTTATATAACACCATATGTGTTGAATATAAATGTATTAAAGGTAAGTCTCTTGAGATGTGGCATCTCATTTTCAAGAGGGCCCTCATGTCTACATAGTTGTAAAGGTGGTTATTGAGTATGTATGATCAATAACAGCCGTGGACAGAGAAATCAATCTAATATTAACATTAATATCTATAATAAATACAATCTGGCAAGGACTGATGTTGATTAATATAGCAGCATCTAGTTAAACTGCCATAAAATGGGTTTAACTGGTCTAAACGTATGTATTTATGCAAAATTATGTCATTTTCTGTCATCAAGGCATAGTTTGAAAAGGAAAACACAGCCTCAAATGAAATATTTTTTGTTTAATTTTATTTAATCTGTGAGGTAAAAATAAAAGAAAAATAATCACCTTTCTCTCTGATGGTTTTAAAGACATCGCAGTCCCTATAGATACACTGTATAAGAATATCTTTTTCTGCAACCACAACAAAATCACACCATTCCAGACCTGTCACTAAGAGCTGGCCTTGCGGCTGCCAGTAGTAGCTGTGGCTCTGCTTTAGTTTTAAGGCACCACTCTGCATTTTCAAGTAGCTAAAAATCCACATCATTTTTTGCATTTGGGCATTTAAGTTCCAGCTGGCTGAGGGGTGGACTCCCTCTTGGATCAAACACCAGACCATCAGGAGACGTTTCCAAACAGGGGGCATCTGGATAAACAACAAACGCACAAGGCCAGTAATTAGTGTTTTTGATTCGACAATATTATTGGATGGCAACTGATTCTAGTGCCAGTTAGGATAAGATAAGATAGGATTTTATTCAGTCATCATACATTGTACAATATTTGTCACAAGATAGACATTTTAAACAAACCAGAATTCTTGTATTAGGTAGTGACTGAAAAGGCATAGGCAGAAGCAAAATGCTTATCTGAGCCTAGCCTACATAACATATAGTGCCAGTCCCCTCTTCATTGCCACTGTTCTAGTCGATCCCTTCTGAATTCTGTGTGCCAAATTTTCCACTGAACCATGACCTCTGACGTGTCATATTTCTCTTTAAGGAAGTTATCCTTGGCCTCCTGACACTGTGCCACTCTACAGTGTTGCTCTGCACCCTGGTGGCAGCTTCCGTTTGTCTTGCCATTTGTGATGAAGTGACAAGTGACTGAAGATGTAGATGCTACTGTTGACTGTACACAAATTGACAGCTGCTTTGCTCCAGTCTGTAGCCATCTTCAGGTAGAGGAGGTGGTGGAGGAGCATCAGGATGGCACAGTATTACCCGGCTCACTGGCAATGGATGCTGGTAGGAGATGGGACTACCTTCCTGGACTTTTCCAAAGGCTGAATCAACCAGTGGGGCATGCACACTAATTGCCATGGTGGTGATGAGGGAAGCAATGTCTGCTGAGAAGTCCCTTGACACTTCATCAACTTTCAGGACATCTGGATCTTGCAGCTGCCCTCGCACTGCCTTGTAGCGTTTACTCCTTTGAAGAATACATTTTGACAAAGCTCTATTAAGGATTAATCGCCCAGCCCTCTGATAAGAACACTGAAAAAGAGAACCAGTTTCTGGGGTTCTTGTGAAGCGATGATTAGGTCACTTACAAACACAGGGATGCATAAAGAAAAATATTGACGTAGCCAGATTACGCCAAAACTACTTGATGGATTTACATGGAAATTTTACCAGAGGTGTGGTTTGGTCCAAGGAAGAAGCCAATACATTTTGGTGCTGATTCGATCCAGATTGACGTCACAAAAAAACACTGAAGTTTATAATGGCAAATCCCATTCATTTACGGCATTATGGGAGTTGCAGTTTATTTGCAAACTGATGTCTAGTTTTTCAAGCCTATGTCACTACATTTCCCAGCTTCCCTTGCAATGCCAGGGGAGGAGTTCTTCATGCTGCTCTGTCTGCTGTCTCTACTCTGTCTCCAGCATTGTCTCACCCACAGCACCATCTGATTGGTTACATGCAGAGTCAGGGCACGGTGAACAGCCAATCAGCAGTCAAAGCTGTGCATGCACAGTTCTGCTCACAGACACAGGGGAGAGGAGGAAGAAATTGCCAATGAAGAAAGCCCAGAGCTGTTCCTGGAGCCTTGGTTCTAAGATAAATTAAGGCAGCAGACTCTCCTGAAACTGTAATAAACATCCCAGTCCTCTACAGCTCACAACTACTTGTAACATTACTGTGAGCCCATTAATGTTATAGAAACATATGCAGCAGCTCTGCTCGCTTGCAGTCCCTCCAGACGTGCTTGTTAATCACTCGAAACAAGGCTGCTGATAATATTAATATGGAAAAAGTCCGTCATAGCAGAAGTCTGTGTGTGTGAGTGTAAAAACCTAAACCCCAAATTCCACTTAGAGCGAATGCTCTGACCCACAGGCTGGCGACATTGCCCACTGGAAGTGCTGCAGCGTACACAACACCAACATCTGTACAAGCAGCTGCAAATTGGTTCAGTCAACAAGTTACTAGACCCACTACTAACTAGGTCACTCTACTGGATGATATTTATGTCAACAATAATCACAATTCTTGCTGATTGATATTTTTCATTCCACAATGTGCGTATAAAATAAATATAGGACGATAATGTTGGGTGAAATCACAATTTATGGGTGGAACTGAGCTTGGCGGAGGTCTGCGCTCTCAGATTGCTTTTCTACTTTTGTCAAGACCCTACATGTTCCTTAGTTAAAGGTATAATATCCGACATTTTACACATTTTATATCAGATTCAAAGTATGTGGCATCATAATAACTCTCTGAGCACATGCTCCTCACAGTGAAGGCTAAGCCCACCTCCCTCTGCCTGTGTTGATATCAGCTCAATGTAAACATTGGCCGTTTTCGAATTTGCCAACTATACTAGCAGTGCGTACTGATTTGCTCAAAATGTAGTATGCAGTATACAGTATGCAGCTGCAGTATGCAAAAAATACCCAGATGACGTACTGATTCAGGAAAATTTCACAGTATGCATTGGTCCAGTCTGCTTCGCCTACTGTTACCCACAATGCAAAGCACCTGGTCACTCTGGAGAGCGGAGCAGAGGAATACAAATGTAAGAGGCATTACTTTTAATTTTTACATTTTTAACACGTACTATTGTGTAATAAGTTGTAAAAAGGTCACTGTTGTTGTTTTTTTTCGTTACAGTTCGTAACGGCCGGAAGGTGGTGTTAAGTCTGTTAGCAGGTTATCAGTCGTAGACATTGAACAACACAGTTATCTTTACATTGAAGTACCGTTTCTTTCAGGGACTGAACAGGACACGGAGGCCCTGTGGGGGGAGTGTTTGGAGAGGAGAGAGCAGGAGAATGCAGCGAGGGAGGAGAGGAGACAAAAGGATTTGATGGCCATTACTGAAAAAATTCTGAAGTGATTGTGAATTTTAATAAAAAGCTGTATTGTTTAAGATTTCTTTTGTTATTGTTGTTCATTTTTAGATCAGACAACCACCATCTACTTTGACAATGATTGAAACACCTAATTAAATAAAAATAGGGGACACTGGATTGTCGTAGCAGCTTGTAATATTCAGACAGGAAAAGAACAAAAGGAACAACAGAACGGAAAATAATTGGAGAATGTGAAACCTTACAAAACATTATTATACTGTTAACAAGACATGACAGAATGGTTTAAGTTACAAGGAAATTAAAAACTAATACTTATTAGTTATGAAAGTTTATATAAGTGGATAAAGATAAACTGACAAACTTTATACATATATATATATATATATATATATATATATACAGTAGTATGCTACGCTTTGCATTTGGATAAGAAACACAGACGACCCCTGCAATATTACAAATGGTCAAAGGTCCACAGGTGATAGTTTGTAATAATTGCAGAGGACTTTTTGTTGTTAATCCCGTTGTTCTTAATTGTTAATTTGCAAGTCAATAAAGTAGCAAATCTGAGATTTTACAAACTCAAATATTCCGACTTTTTTCTCGATTTTTTTTTTTTTCTTTAAGTGGCCCTTATACGCCATCACACAATAATATACAAAAGAATTCCTCACTGAAATAATAACTATTCTCCACCACTGACTGATTTATATAAAATGCTGCTTTCGGGCAATATCTTTGCAGATTAATAACTGAATTGTCAAGATGTACTCGTGGTTTGTTTGTTTTGTACATTTAAAATGAAGTTTGGAGAAAAAAACAAAAATCAGCTGTAGCCTTCTTCCGCACTCCTCAAACTGAAAACCAGCGTAGCATACTACAAAATAAACCTAACAGAACAGTCATACTACATACTACATTCCAGTGCAGTAGGCAGTATATAGTGCCTACTGCCTTCTACATTCATGTGCAGTATATAGTAGGCAAATTCGAAAACAGTTAGCCTGCAGCTAAACAAAGCAGCCTCAGGCTAACGCAGCTAAAACATAAACACACGTTCACCCTGTCGATTGTTCTATATTATTTTGATCCTCATTAGAGTTCATTTATGTTACCGGGACACAGTTTAAAGTTCAGATGTCCGTCAGATAAAGGTAGCAGGCCACAGAAGAAGCACAACACAGCTGGAGACAGCTGGAACTTGCATATGAACGTAGTATTTGAGATCTCCAGAAAAAAAGATTTCTGTCTTAATCAGTGTGATTTATAAAGCAACTTCACCAGTGCAGCCACAGTGAAAAGTAATGTCTCGCTAAAGTGTAATGACTTTATTTACTAAAATACATCAGTAACTCAGCTATCCACTATAATATCTAAATATCTGATTGAAAGAAGAATCAAATAATGATACCAGACATGAAACTTGCAAACTATTTCAAAGTGTAATGGTTTTAGTGTTATTTTTCCTTCTTCAGATATGAAAATGGTTCTGGTAAATCCACACCTAAGAAGAATGAGTGGCACTGCTGTCCACACACTGGTTCAGGCAAAACCTCATCTTCCTCCTTATGGTTAGGAGCCTTGAGGGTTTATTTTTGTCCAATTGTATACAAAAATTCTCACATTTTTAGTGTCAAACCTCCAGCTACCCCTATGTGTTCTTGCTATTTTAAATATGTGTATTATTTTTTTAGTGTTATTATGCAGACTTGGCATTTTTTAAAATTTGTTCTCAAGTTTTTAAACCAAATGCTGTCTCCTCACAGAGTGGAAACGAGGGCAGAAAAAGGCCTAACATCCAGGACGCACCAGAAAGTTTCAACCATTGGCACCCACCACACTCACTCCTGCTGCAGAAATGGCTGAGAATTAAGTCTTGGTATGTTTTTTTCTTAAAATGTATAATTGTACTGTAATCTTCTTTTGTCGCAAGTACTATGAAACCAAAAGAATAATATTTTCTGTCCATATTTGCAGGTTCAACACTGCCAGAATTAGAACAGTGGAAGAGCTGATGTCCAAGCCCTCTGTCCTCTTTATTAGACACTGCTGCTCAGTTTCTGCCTGGAAGTTCAGCGACTGTAAAGAGGAAGGCCAGAGGAGACGGCTACGCTGTGCTGACAGTGACTCCTAAAAACCTAAACACCAAACTGCTGTTTGTTATACTGACAAAGCTGAATCAGCCATCTGTAAAGCACAACACGTTTACAGTCATCACTTAATAATTAATCTAAAAAATGTTTCTCTGCATTACCAGTGCTGTTCAGCATCACCTGTTGCTATCATTCAGTCACATTTAGTTGCATGTCTCAGGGCAGGTAAAAAAAACAATCATTATCAAAATAAAAATAAGGAGTGAAAAGTACATTTCTGTGAATGTTGTATTTTATAAAACATCCAAATATCACTTTAAAATTCTGTGGTTTATATATATATAAAATTTGCTTACACTGCAGGTAGTTTTATTTGGCTGGATTCCCATTTGTTGTGCCTTTAGTCCAGTGACACACTCAGTTATAACTTCAGTGATTTACTCAACACGATTTAGAGAAACCGCTTCAGTTAGCGTTTTTCTCCAAATGGGTCTAACTTTTTTAATTAGTTGAATATTTGTTATTAATATCCTGAACACAAAGTGCCTAACTGTCATGGCTTTATGGCACACAATAAATACAATATCTGTAAATCTACTTTCTAGAATTTCAAAATGCCAGGAAGCTTAAAATTGTAACACCTATACTCCAAACATCAGGTTGTATACTAGATTAAGAAAATTGAAGTCAAAAGTACTTTAATACAGTATCTATGTGCATTTATACAGCTGTAACTTACATTTCTTGACAGTGTAAAATTTTCTGCTCTTTGTCATCAAAAAACATCCTTGCACTAACAAACCACAAGGTGTGGAGAGACAGAAGAGTCAAAACAGTTTCTTACTGGAAGAGGAGCCAGTGACTTAACAAAACATGGAAATCATTCATCAACAATGAAAAAATGAGTATATTTCTTCCCCAAATATTTATTTATTTATTTTTAAAGATACAAAGCCTATGTGATGATAAGATTTAGTTCTCAGATGTTTTATCCACAGAGGATGCAATTATTTGTCATGAGAAAGGAAAATAAAAATACATTCTCTAATAAAACACTTTCTGTGTAATGAAGTAATAGGTACTTTTAGCCAGTAGTCACATAAACTGAGAAATAACTTTTAAAAAACTGCTCAGTACTTGTCTTGTAATTAATAAAGACATTATTTTACTGAGCAGCCCTCTGTTTCTGTTTCTCTGCTGCTGCTTCATCAGGGCGTCAGACTCCAGGCCTGCTGGTCCAAAGCAGCTGTTGAGAGCTCTCACTTCTGTGGTCGTCTTATGTAGCAGCACCTGAAAAACATCAACACAACAAATGTTGTCTGATGGTTAGGTGAAGCATATTTATGGATATGAAATAATAAATGACTACATTAACTCAGATTCCAGTGACTTTGTATGCATGTGCTTTATTCAGTCGCACCAGAGTCAGCGGTTATACAATTATGTGAAGTAAATACAGCTTGGCAACAAAAAATGTTTACTCAGTTTTTATTTCATATTGTCGTGTTATTTATGTTTAAGATACTTTTTAGGGAGTTAAATAGAGGTTGCTTATTAAAAAATCAAAAATCGTGGTTTAAAAAATCAATGACATTTTTCTGATCTAATTTCAAAGGCAACAGGAAAAATCACTAATTGTGTTACATCATATTTTTATTAAATTTTATTATCTACTAAAGTGTCATGTAGTAAAGAACTTAACTCTTCAAAGTCCATCTTATATTCTGTTTACACTAAGCAGAAAATGCATTCAGAATACTAAATACTTGGAGTACATTTTTTATCCAATTCTTTTTACTTTTACTCGAGTAGATTCACAAATAAATGATAATTAAAGTGCTTCTTTTACCTGCAATTGTGGATTTGAAAAACGTTTGAGAACTTTTACCAGAGTACAATGTTTTATTCATTCTACCCCAGCCTGTAAAAATGAAATAATAATAATTTACGTCTATAACTACAGTTTTATCATGTTTTCACTGTATGAAGTGTGATGTCCTCAGAACACAGAGTGATTACCTGTCTGTACAGAGGGTCCCCTCCACGGCTGCTCCGTCCCCGGCCTCATCAGCGGGTCAGAGCCGCTCTGTGAAGGCCTGTTGTGAACTGGGAAAAAGAAGAGAGCCAGCAGATTAATGAAGTTACAAGACTGTCAAGATCACTAACTTTACACCATTATAGACCTCAGACATGCTTTTATTGTTATTTACTTTGGCAACTGACTTTAGCATAAGAGCCAACAAGGAAGTGGATATAGACTTGCTGACTCAGCTGGTCACATACAAACATATTTACTATAAACAAACATTACTGAGACAACTCTTTACAGCCACATCACATAGCAGCTATTAGCAGCTAGTTAGCTCGTCCGTCGGTGTGTATCATCGTATAGCGGCCTCTGCAGCCTTCAGCTCGGCTTCGTCGCCATTGATTCAGGCAGATTACGGTAAAGACTCCAGCTCTGTGTCTGCTCTCTGCTCTGTATCACACCACCCGGGGTATATTTTACTGGAAGTGTTGGCTAACTAGCTGTAGCTGTTCCAGCAGAGTTATAAATCATGAACAAAGACCACAAATGCCGCTCGCGACAGAAAGGTAAACTTTTATCAGAGACACAACAGTCACAGGATTAATCAGTACGTGCTCTGTAAACTTACCTCTCTGTTAGACATGTTCATGAACAGCGTGAATCACCAATCATCCTGTGGGCAGTCATGTCTGTTTCTTCTTCACCTTGTTGTCACGCTTGAGGATGGGGGGGCAGTGAAGTGGAGGGGGTGTGGCTAACAGCCTCTCGTTATACACAGAACAGCCCCCTTTGTTTTGATTTTGCTCAGGTGCTCTAGCGTGACACCTACCATCAAAGAAGTCGAATAGTCTACCTTTAATAGATTTCTATACGACGTCTAGATTCTGTAATAGGGTTTAAATTTGGTATAAAAGTAAACGTCTGGCAAACGTCACACTTTAGACATCTATAAGTAGACGTATGATAGCGGTTATTTACACATCTAAGATTAGAAGAGGCGTATAGACGTAGTCGTCTTTTAGACCAGATTTAGACGGCTAGTCTAAGTTTAGAAGGCTAAAAAACTTTCATCTATAGACCAGCGGTAGACCGATTTTAGCCCAGACCTATAAGGACCATTAGACGTCTATTAGACATCTTTTAGACCGAAAACTGCTCAGTGGGTCTGCAGACGGTCTTTGTTGTTTTAAGAAATATCTTAAAAATCTTTCATCATAAAATAAAGTGAAAAGACATGAGAGGTGCGTAGTTAAAATAAAAATACACACTGAGCAATAGACAGATATTAGACCTAATTTCAACCGTCTAAATTCTGTCTATTTTTAGACAGAATTTAGACATTGCACTTTAATCCATTATTCGATGACTATTTATTGAAAAAACAACTGTAAGGTGCATAACTGATCTCCAAATACTGAACTCAAATAATAATGATAGCCATTTAGCGATATACAGTATAGCATAGATATAGCCGAGATTTAGACATTTAAATCTCTACTGCATTTCAACGTCTTGATATGGACCGAATCTAGACAATTGAATTTAATCCATTATTCACTAATTGGTTATTTAAAATAATAACTGCACGTTGCAGAACTGATCTTTAAATATTGAACTAAAATAATTTTAATAGCCATAATCGTTATAAGGTATAGTTAGTGTGTTGTTTGCTCGCATGAGGGCTAGCGTGTTGCTAGCTTAGCCAGTGTGGGTCCATCAGCATCGACTAGTCAGTTCTAGCTTGGCGTTCAATGGTTTATTTTTCTTTCAAAGGTGTTGTCATGAAAGTAATTAAGGGCCTGCTCTCTGTTGGAGCCAAGGTTAAAAACTTCTAGTTAGGCTGTTTTCCAAACATTTTACTATTTAATTTCGAAAATGAAGTATTTTTGATGCCAATACTTTATTACTTTTACTCAAGTAACATTTTGAACATAGACCTTTACTTGTAAGAGATTATTTTATATTGTGATATTGGTTCTTTGAGTGTGTGGCACATTATTACTTGCAGGTCTTTTTCCTTTTTTTGTGGCCCAGAATGGAAAACAAGATTAATTAGTATCAGCGGGAATTCATTTTGAGGTAATGGAGCCCAATTCCATGTGATTAGGCCAAAATACATGAATATCAATAAAATAAAAAGTGAATTAAGCTCTTATGGCCCAATTAAAATACAGCTAAATGTATGTGGCACCTGATTGCTTTCAGATCAGGTATTGGAGCTACTGTACATTTCTGGGGGTAAAATGTTTACCATTGTGTAAATTGTTTAATACATATTATGTATTCATATAATGACATTGGGCTATGATAGCATAAGGAATACATCAGATGCTAAAGTTATCTACTTAAATTAAAATGCTGAGTATCTTCTCAAAGTTCTCTAATAGATTCCAGCATGAAAGAATACAAAAAGCAATATTATTATTGCATAATTGCATTGCCAGCAAAAATATAATAAAAATGCAGGCCAACATTATGAAAAAACCCTTTTAAAGCTTTAAGATGTAACCTAACGTCAAACTCCCTCCTCAGCTCTGCTCAGCCCTAGCCTATGATAAGAGGGTATGTTTTTGCAATACCTGATCAGAAGCTATTGATAAGCCACACAGTACATATGTTCTGGGTTGCTCAACCAAATTGGAAAAACTATCCTTATTCTTTTTTCTCCAGGGCAGCACCATTGCACCTTCCTGCTTGCTGCTTCATTCAATATCTCTTCACTTACTCCCTTCGATGACTTCTCTTCTGTTTTTATTTTTTGCTTGTTTGCAGATTCTGTTTACGTTGCCTTCCCACAGGTGACGGAGGAACAGGTCGGAGCAGCGATGGGAGAGCACTTGAAGCAGGTGCCAACTCCATGTGGTGGGGAGGGCTACAGGAGGCCAAGAACATCACCCTGCTATTTTTTTTTACAACGCCTCACAAAGTTGTTAATATAAAAAAGGAGAGTTTCCATCACACAAAGATCATTTTATTTATACTTTTGTGTTTGTAGCAGCATAGAAATAATCTGTTCATTTAATTTTTTTACAACGCCTCACAAAGTTGTTAATATAAAAAAGGAGAGTTTCCATCACACAAAGATCACTTTATTACTTTATACTTTTGTGTTTGTAGCAGCATAGAAATAATCTGTTCATTTAATTTTTTTACAACGCCTCACAAAGTTGTTAATATAAAAAAGGAGAGTTTCCATCACACAAAGATCACTTTATTACTTTATACTTTTGTGTTTGTAGCAGCATAGAAATAATCTGTTCATTTATTTCTCTGTGCCTGATTGCGCACCACTGTTGTCAATCAGTGGCCATCGTTAAAAAGGGGCAGCTCTCCCGTTTCCTCCTTTGTACTCTCCCCTGATGCATCACTTCCGGGTCAGAGGTCATCTGTCCCCGACAGGTATGGCTGCTCGCTGCTTCTACTTGCTGGCTAACTTTGCTGTTTTGTTTAGGGTCTAAATGTCTGTATCTCCCATCGCGTTTCCTTTGGTGCCCCTCTGAGCTGTCCACGTGTGCTCCAGTATTGTTGTGAGGTGGTAAGTGTCCTCCCCCCTCTGCGTGATGGTGTGTATGTGTTGTGGCTAATGCTAGTGTGGTCGCAGGTAATCACTGGTGGCAGTCCTGAGCTCTCTCTCTGGCTCGTTCATCCTCTGTGTGTGCGTGCATGTCCGCCTTCGTCAGGTATGTATTAACTGTAGTTTGTAACTGCATTATTTAATTTAATGTAGTAGCACTAACATTATGTTTGGGTTAGGTGAGGCTGAAATTAGGGCTGCGGTGGTCAGCTGTGGGTGACGCTCTGTGGCTGCCTTGTCTCTGGTGACGCGCTGGTGCTGCTTCATCTCTGCTGCTGCTTCACCTCTGCTGCTGCTTCACCTCTGCTGCTCCTTTGTCTCTGCTGCTGCTTTGTCTCTTCTGCTCCTTTGTGTTCATGGATACTCTGTTGCAGCTCTGTCTCCACACTACTGTCCGTTATTAAACGCCCTGCACGTGGCG
The DNA here is from genome assembly GCA_037902135.1 of Cetoscarus ocellatus. Lineage (NCBI taxonomy): Eukaryota > Metazoa > Chordata > Actinopteri > Labriformes > Labridae > Cetoscarus > Cetoscarus ocellatus. Next base: position 197,285 of record JBAMNC010001288.1, read on the forward strand.
AGCAGGGCAACTTTTAATCCTGTTTTAAGGTTTGGGTATGAGTGAGTGTGAGTAACAACCCCAGTAAATTTGGGTTAATTGTATGAGCTTATTTCTATAGTTTTGTGGGGTTTGTTGATTTTGATTATTTTGATCATTTATTTCATTTGCCTTATTGGTTTATTCAAAATTTTGGGGTAGTTACACTTAATTTATATATTTGTTTGGCTTGGGTTTGTTTGGCATTGGTATTTTGTTATAATCAGTTAGTTATTGTTTAATAAAAATTGATTGTTTTTAAAACGTGAACCACGTCTCAGCCTGGGTAGTTGAACCTGTGTGTCCTTATTAAAACGCAATAATTCCCAGGGTGGCGTTGTTGAGTAACAAGCTGTATTTCTACAGACATGGTGTTTATCTAGTGTGATCCCAACCCTTTATCTGCCACATGTTCATTTTAATTTTTGTGCAGCGCGAGGCGTAGTTAAATTAAAAGTTAAGTTAAAAGTTATTTAAAAGTAGTGAATATAAAAAAGGAGAAAATAGTTTTCTATTACAAAGTTTTTTTTCACTTTACTGATTTATACTTTAGTTCAGTTTATTTTGAATTGTTTATAGTTGTATTTTGAAAAGTTCCCTGTTTTACTGTTTTTTTGGTCGATGAGTCTAAGATTAAAAAGCAGTTATGCCCACTCCATGATTATAATGCTCATGTTCTGAATGACAAATGTACTGTGATTGCAATTACAGTTGACTGATGATGGCCACATGTAGATCAGTGTTAAATTAGGAATAAGCATGACATTAGAGTAAAAATGTATTGTAAACGGTCCAGAAGGAGAAACAACTTTGCCAAAATAGTTGGAACATCCTGGGAGTACATGTATCAAGGTAAGCATCGCAGGTAAAGTTTGGTGTCTTTGTAGAGAACCAACGTCTGGTGAACGTCTAAAATGTAGACATCTATTGTACGTGACTTAAACGTCTAAGATGTCTATATACGTTGTTTAGACGTCTAGTTACATTTAGACGTCTAAAAAACTTTTCATTTCAATACCCCTGGTAGACCAATTTCAGATTAGACGTCTAAGGAACATTTAGACGTATATTTGATATAGTATAGACCTAAAAATGCTCGGGGGGTAGTATGTTTGGATGTGCAAATTAAACTTTAAAGTGATTTTTAAGCTAATGAAAATAAACACAAAATGGCTGCCGAGTTCTGTCATCACATGACACGTGTGCTCATGATTATTAAAACAAAATGGCCGTGCAGCATTCCATAGTTGCTATGGATACTCTGAAGGTGCATCATTTTAATCCCAGTGGTTACCATGGTGGAATCTAAGGTGCATCATTTCAGTTTGATCCTCATTTGAAGCCAAACACGATCAGAGACAGTCAGAAAGAGTTTTTCTCCTGCTGAAATCTGTGACTTCTTCATACAAGCACACTCAAGCTACAGATTTTCACCAAATCTAGAAGGAATAAAGATCTCCTGATATCATTCAAGCAAAACATCAAACTTCTGAGATGGAAATTGTAAGATATTTACTTTTTGATGGTCATACGTGACTAAGCTGACTAAGCTGACGAATGCTAACAATTCAGAGTAAGGGGAACAAATGCTGAAAACGTTTTTGTTTAAACGTGGTTGTGTCTGAGTTTTGAAAACTGCATAAAACATATTACAAATGATTGAAATTAAGCATTTTAATTAAGAATTCACAATGTAAATAGAAAAGTGGAACTATGAACTAACAGTTACTCTGTAGACCATCTTACTTGTTTAAAAAATTAGGTTTTTTAATCTTTCGTCAGAAAATACAGTGACAAAACATGAGTGGCCACAGCTAACTCCTTAACAAATAAGGAGTCCTTATTTTGATTGAAAATCCTCCTCCATGCCTCTTTCCGGATGGAAACTTGATCCCAAGTCAATCTTACAAAAAAAGCATTTATAGATACATTTTTTTAGTAACATTAAAAACTGGATATGCTTTAAGTACAGTTGGGGCTCTTAACAATGAATGGTAGAAACAGACCTCGTTTAGTTCTGTGATGTCCTAAAAATCCCTTCAAATACCCTCCAACAATCATACAGCCCTTGAGAGAGAACGGAAATCCAGGTCAAGACCTCCTTTTTCATTCACAGGTTGTTGTTTACAGCTTACAGTTCAACTAGAAACTTGAGATGCAAGAGGGGGATTGATGTTAAAAGATGACATCTATAAGCACCTTTTCATCTCTGTCATTGGTAATTTGTAACTTAGCTGTGCAGAATGTCTCTGAATGGTTAATTATGGCATTCTAAAGCCTGCTATTTCTGTAACCAGACTGTCAAGAAGAACAGACAATATCCAGGGACTCACAGAATCTGGAAGACAAGCAGTTACATTAGTTTGCAGAAGAAAATCCTGTTACAAGCCCTGCTTGCTTAAATGCACTCACACTTCCTGCCAGGTTGAGAACTTCACAACTCACCTTACCCTCTGCTCCCCTCATCACTGTTCACTCTCTTTGTCTTTTGTCTCACCTACAGCTTGTTTGCATTGTTCCAATTCAGATGATAAAGTGATACCTGAATGCATATACTGTATTTATCCTAGTACAGATTTGAACAAACCAGTGAACTGGTTTATGGACGAGAGCTTTCATGAATTGCAGATGTGATGCTTGTTTTGAAAAATGAAAAAGTCTTTGCAAATGATTTTTTTTTGTTTCCATTAATCAATATCTGATAACTTCGGTTCGGACCTTTTATTGGTGGAAATTTTATTCACTGGACTCGGTGACTTTTATTGAATACCCCTGTTCTAGGAGGAAGAGGGAAAAATGATCTTGGTTCAATAAGCATGTGAAACTCTGAACTAAACATAGTATGCAGTTTTGAATAGTATGTAACTAGCAGAGTGTACGTCCCTGCAGATAATATTCATAACTAAGATTGAGCTGTGTGGGCCTTGTTTTGGTGTATCCCCCTCAGCTGCTCCAGTTCTCTTTTGAGAATTATAATTCTGTGCGATATACAGTTTGTATCTATTGAGGTTTGTCTATTAAGTTGTGCTATATTGTTAGGTTTATTGTAAACAAGGAAATAGCTGTACCTCATCTTCTCCAGAACAGGGTTCCAGTTGCTCCTCAGCTGCCCTGCCAGAACCTGCAACTATATAGGGAATAATGTAAATAAACTCAGCAGCTATACATTGTCTAAATTCAATCACTAGTATTGGGGTCTATACTTATCTGAAAGCCTAATATAACACTAACACAATTTGCCACACTCCTTGTGACTCAATTTAGATAGTTAACTGTTCATCATGACCAATGGTGCATTTCGTGATTATTAAAAACTTGTCCCAAATGGTGTGCGCTCTCTTTTTGCCTTTACTGTAGCCATTTGAGCAAAAATAGATTACTTTGACCAACTTTACGGACATCTTTTGTACTCTAAAATTGAAGGTTCTCTTGTGTTGAGAAGTTGCTTAATAAATGTACCTTTTTAGGTTACAATTGCACATATACCCAAGTAGTTATCTGCAGAAATTGTAACCCTCAAGAAAAGTCATACTTTGTTCATCTTACTTTCTGAGGTCCTCGGTTCTTCTTCATTTGCATGATCTTTTTCAGAGAGAAAAAAACAAATCATTTTTATAGACAATTTTGGGCTCTAACGACACAATTATGCATCATTGCTTTGTCCTGTAAGATCAAGCTGAAACCATCATAAACAATTTGAATACTCAACCCAGAAACAGGCCCAATATTATTTTTAGTTTATCAGTGTTCTTGTGTTGATGCTAAAATGAAATCCAAGTTCTGCCACTCATTTTGAGCAAGTGACAGTATTTGACAAAAGGCCTTCGCTGCTGAGTACACTGAACATTACAAATCTGTTTTCACCTTGACGTTTTTTCAGCAGTTGCTCTTGCAACTGCATGTTCAGGAGCCGCAGTCTTTTGTTCTCCTCTAGCAGTGCAGTGTTGAGCACCTCCTGCTCCTGCAACCTAAACAGATTAATGAATATTTAAAGAAACCATTTTAGAAAAAAATAACAAAAATTGTAATATGTTATTTTTCTTTGGTTGTTTTTTCAGAGCTGTATTTTTTGAAAAGGTTTGTCCAAATAAGGTCAGCAATTTATTTTTTTCAGTTCAGGACAACTGACCAAGAAAAGCAAGAATACATCCATATCAGCAGAATTGCAGCTTTTGAAATGACATCTCTTATTCTTCCATGTAGATTAGACAAGTATTCACTGAAATGGGATAGCTATCTACAACATATAGAAGGCCTAGGAGACTATCTCACTCCCAAGCTCAATACACCTTCCTTTCCTTCGGTATTGAATATTTAATGTATTCCTCGATGACCAAACCCTACCTTCTTAGATGTTTTATGTGGGTATACGTACATATTTTTCCCTTCTGTTTGTCTGCCCTGCCTCTGCCTTACGCTGCATATCCTTCTTTATCTCAAGCTCTTTGTTATTTTGGCTTTAGTGTAAAGAGGTCCGTGTGTGTGTGTGTGCTTTTGTTTGTATATATTTGTGGGTGGGCATCTGTTGTATATTTGCTTTTTAAGCATGGAGCTTTGTTTTTTGTGCACTCTCACTAAGGTGGACACCACAAAGGTGAAATGCAGGCCTATAACCCTATACATATAAAGTAGTTAAAACACAGTTACTTCTAATGATACGTTGACAATAGTGATTTCATTTGTATTTGCATTTTTTCTGCCAAATGTTGAGGTTTCTCAGCTGCTTTTAAGACAAGAACTGACTGCCTCACCACCGAATTTATTTGGAAACACATTGTTTTCTTTACCAACAATTATGAGAAAAATAATCCTAAACTGCTGAGAATTTCTGGCTTCAAAACAACCTGTAATGCTCAAAATAAAAGACTTCATGGCTCAGTGGATGTCGGTGACATCCAAGCCTGTACAAATAAAACACCAAGTTTAAAAGTATTTTACTTTGATAGATTACATTTGACATCTTAAACCATCACAGCCAAAGTAATGTGGGCCTTGACTGATAATTTATAATAACTGTGAACTGCAGACACCTTCGGGAGACTTTTATCTTTATAATAAGGGTAATGTGTACATATTTTTCTAGATTACAGTTACTATATTATTCTATTTAATATATCCTTATTATAATGTTTTTTCTTTACTTGTTGTTGCTGCTGTAACTCTGTAAATTTCCCCATTGTGGGATGAATAAAGGTGTATCTTATCAAATCTAATCAATTCTTATCTTATCAGACTTCCTTATTTGATAGTTACACATTCAATATTTATATCTGTAAAAGCAAAAAAATGTTTAACAAAAAAAATATTCATACATGTTAAGACAAAGTGAGAGAAACTCTAAAAACGTCAGTTCAGATGTAAAAAAGAAATCTTGATATAAAAGCATACATCTGGTGAAGGCTATTCAGAAACTTCTTGTTTGCTTGGTTTTTTTTTGCTTCAAGAAAAATCTTCTCAGGCACAACTGCAACTTCACAGTCAGCCTCATCCTCCTCTGAATTTAAGTCTTTTATGGGGGGTTCTCGAAACCTGTTGTGAGGTGCGGTGGAGCAGGACGGCGAACTCGTCCTCTTGGTTTTGCGCTCCTGTTGAAGGGCCAAGAGGTTTGCCTGTTTTGCTTCATCACAAGCCTTTATCTGGTTTGCCTGAAAGCATGGATAAAATCATAATTAAGGACAAGTGTCAAGATGTTATGCAATTACCACATACAAAGAAACAAAATGTTAAATGTTTAAACAAATGGCTTATCAAGAACCAAAAAATCTCAACACTGATACTGAACCTACTCTTAGTCGTTTTAATTGTATCATGTCCTATGTTGGTGATGATTTGTTTATGTTACCCAAATTGTATTGTACATACAGTTGTGTGCAAAAGTCAGGGCACCCCTTTAAAAAAAACATATTTTATATATTAAAAAAATTAATATTCATATTTATAGTCTCTCTGGTATATGGGAAAAAAGACAATATTATAAGGAAACATTAATACATAGTTACATTTTATAAACTGAACAAAATTACAAAAATAAAAAACATCATTCTGGCATGTGCAAAAGTCAGGGCACCCTGAGAGTTTCAAAGTGTCAGATTCTTAGTACAAGCTCAGACCTTTACCAGCTCATTAGTCCTATAGCAGGTGTCAACAGTTGTCATTATGGAGCGCCAGTTGGTGCCAATTTCAGGGTTTCTTAAATACGGCAACTCTACAAACCTTGTGCAAACACTCAGCAACCATGGGTTCCTCTAAAAAACTGTAAGACAGAAAACATGAAAGTTATTGCTGCCCACAATGCTGGGGAGGGTGACAAGAAGATAGCAAAGCATTTTCAGCTTGCAGTTTCCACAATGCGAGGTATAATAAAGAGATGGCAGGTGAGGGGAACTGTGGAGGTCAAGATGAGATCTGGAAGACCAAGGAAACTCTCGGAGAGAACAGCTCATCTGCTGGTTAGAAAAGTAAATCAAAACCCACATTTGACTTCAAAAGACCTGAAGGAAGATTTAGCAGACTCAGGAGAGGTGGTGCACCCTTCCACTGTGCAGCGATACTTGCACAAACAAGACCTTCATGGAAGAGTCTGCAGAAGAAAACCTTACCTGCGTCCTCATCATAAAATACAACGTCAAAAATATGCAACAGAACATCTACAGAGGCCTGATGACTTTCAGAAACAAGTGCTGTGGACTGATGAAGTTAACATAGAACTCTTTGACCACAATAAGCAAAGGTACGTTTGGAGGAAAAAAAGAGCAGCATTTCATGTAAAGAACACCTTGCCAACTGTTAAATATGGGGGTGGATCCATCATGCTTTGGGGGTTGTGTTGCAGCCAGTGGGACAGGAAGCATTGCTCGAGTGGAGGGAAGAATGGATTCCATTAAATACCAGAAAATTCTGGAGGCAAATATCACAGCATCTGTCAAAAAGCTGAAGCTGAAAAGATGATGGCTTCTACAGCAGGATAATGATCCTAAACATACCTCAAAATCCACCATGGACTACCTCAAGAAACGCAAGCTGAAGGTTTTGGAATGGCCTTCAGTCTCCAGACTTAAACATCACTGAAAATCTGTGGATAGATCTTAAAAGAGCTGTGCATGCAAGACAATCCAAGAATATTGCAGAACTGGAAAGCCTTTTACAAGGAAGAATGGGGGAAAATCCCAAACAATAGAATCCAGACACTTCTAGTTGGCTATAAAGAGCGTTCACAAGTTTGTCTTTTTTCCCATATACCAGAGAGACTATAAATATGAATATTTTTTTAATATATAAAATATGCTGTTTTTAAGGGGGTGCCCTGAGTTTTGTACACAACTGTATTTGTATTTGTTTTTTGTTTGTTCGTTTCTACACTAATGAATGTATATAAATGGGTTAAATTTAATTCTATGATGCCAATGACCATCTGGCAAAGGGACCACCAATGAAAATTAGCCCTGAGGCCAGTTCAGGTACATTTACATCTGTCTGAATGTTGATTAATGGACACTGTCCTTTTCAAAGAAAATAATAACAATAATTAAAAAGAAAATCATTTCCCCTAACGTAAGAACGTTGAAGCATCATTATTGTAATTGTATAGATGAAAACTAGTGACATATGATAATACTATTAAAAGTCACACAGGAGTTAAATGTTTCTTTTGAACTTATTTGTCTACATTATGTAATGTTGGTAATTTTGACCTGACCCTACTACAACTCCCAGCAGACACTATTTATCAGTGATTAGATGAAAAAAATATAGCTGTGATTAGTTGCTCTTCACTACTCTTCACTAAAGACAGACTGGACGAGTTCCTATGAGTGGATCTTTGGGGATTATCGGGACCAGAGGGAGAAGGTGAAAGAGTGAGGGCGGCCAGGAAGGCTCTCTTTATTTTCCTATATAGTACAAGGCTGTCAGCCAGAATCTAAGAGCTATGTGATGTGACGCCACCATAGGACGCCACACACTCTTGTACAGTGGGTGGAGCTATGCACCTTTACGCTGTTTGCGATCACGTCAAGAAGAAGAAGACGTGCTCATATTCCGGCGCTACTGCTTGGAGCACTGCTGAGTGTGAGAGTGATGCTTAATGCCATTTTTCATTTGCAACTATTTTCGACCAGGACCGATAGGATATTGGAAATATACTTTTATTTTTTTGGTTTCCTCCCTTTCTGTTGGTGGTGGATAGGGAGAGGACTCTTTAAGTTTCTGGACACGGACCCGCTTGCCCATCGCCAGCTCCTCCTCAACCTCTTCCAGTGTGTCTGTAACACAAAATAAACTGCACGTAAGTTTTATAGTAATAGATATTAATACCAATAGTTGCATTAATCAGGGGCGTCACTGTAGGCGACCGCGAGCAGACTTTGAGCTGCTCATGATCGTCAAGGGGGAAGTGACGTATGCCGTAAAGCCGTCAAAGCAGTAAAAAGGACCTCTTTCACAATACATGTAATTTTGCCCACAGCCCAATTTTTTGTTTATTGTGTGGTATTTGTAGTACACCCAGAGACTCCCAAGAATATACCTTTAGAAAATCCAAAAGTCATCCAGGGCCTGTACTATGACCTATTTTATGATCATTGCCATAGGTGTGAGCCAGGGTGCACACTTTACCCCAAAACTTACTCAAACACAAATAATAAATCATCAAATTGGGTCAAATCACCTTCACTGAAGTCTGGTGCATCTTTTGAAATCAAATGTAAAGCTAAGTATTACAATTGAAAAAAGTTATTGAATTTTAACTGGAAAAAAATTAGGGTTTTTTTATGATTTTTTCAACAAATTCAGTTCTTTGGAGATGTGTCTGACCAACTTACAGTTGCTGTACACCTAAAATACTTACAAATTATTTGGCCACATATATATTCTCAAAGTGGGAAAAAAATCATCAAATTCTGAGACCGGTAAAGTTGTTCAATTAACAGGTTGGGTTACTGTGGAAGAATCAGGATACTGTTCCATATCTTGTATATCAGGGAACCTTTAAAGATTTGTTCAGAATTCATCCTTTAAGTATGATTTCTTTTAGAATTTGAATGCTAGATTCAAAACAAACATTTCACATGAAATGTTATTCATGTTAATATTGAACAGCCACAAAGGGCCTGTATATTATGCCTTTGTGATGAGATAATAATGAGCCATTGATACAAGTAAAAAGCCGATGCAGTTTTGGATTGCTGTAATCAGATTGTATATATCTACAATGACAGCAATACATAAACATTACTTCTGTCAATTTCTGTTTCTAGTACTTATATATACATGTAATCTGTTTTATGACCTTCGTGTCTTTTTGCATAGCAACGGCTTGGACAATTTTAATTTGTAGACTGGAACTATAGTGAGGGAAAGGGGATCTGAGAAATCCATAAGATGTATGATTGGCTGGTTATTTCACAATAATATGCCTTCACAGGATCATCTGATGCATTCTTGTCAAATTGAATCCAAACATTGGATGCTCAGCAATGTAGCCAGGGCCCTGGCTACATTGCTGAGCATCAAAAAATGATGGTGACTATGAGATTTGGGTTTACCAGCATGATGCTGATCTCATTAGGGGACAGATTCATTCTCGTCACAGATCTCAAATAAAATACAATGTTTGGATTCAATTTGACAAGAATGCATCAGATGATCCTGTGAAGGCATATTATTGTCTCTGTCCTGCTGGAAAGAGAACCTCTGGCATGTGTGCACATGTTGCATCTGTAATCTATTATTTGGGATATTATAAACATTTTCAAAATCAGAAACCCCTCCAACCATACACAAGCAAATTCAAAGACTCCATTCTATGAAATAACCAGCCAATCATACATCTTATGGATTTCTCAGATCCCCTTTCCCTCACTATAGTTCCAGTCTACAAATTAAAATTGTCCAAGCCGTTGCTATGCAAAAAGACACGAAGGCCATAAAACAGATTACATGTATATATAAGTACTAGAAACAGAAATTGACAGAAGTAATGTTTATGTATTGCTGTCATTGTAGATATATACAATCTGATTACAACAATCCAAAACTGCATCGGTTTTTACTTGTATCAATGGCTCATTATTATCTCATCACAAAGGCATAATATACAGGCCCTTTGTGGCTGTTCAATTTTAACATGAATAACATTTCATGTGAAATGTTTGTTTTGAATCTAGCATTCAAATTCTAAAAGAAATCATACTTAAAGGATGAATTCTGAACAAATCTTTAAAGGTTCCCTGATATACAAGATATGGAACAGTATCCTGATTCTACCACAGTAACCCAACCTGTTCATTGAACAACTTTACCGGTCTCAGAATTTGATGATTTTTTTCCCACTTTGAGAATATATATGTGGCCAAATAATTTGTAAGTATTTTAGGTGTACAGCAACTGTAAGTTGGTCAGACACATCTCCAAAGAACTGAATTTGTTGAAAAAATCATAAAAAAACCCTAATTTTTTTCCAGTTAAAATTCAATAACTTTTTTCAATTGTAATACTTAGCTTTACATTTGATTTCAAAAGATGCACCAGACTTCAGTGAAGGTGATTTGACCCAATTTGATGATTTATTATTTGTGTTTGAGTAAGTTTTGGGGTAAAGTGTGCACCCTGGCTCACACCTATGGCAATGATCATAAAATAGGTCATAGTACAGGCCCTGGATGACTTTTGGATTTTCTAAAGGTATATTCTTGGGAGTCTCTGGGTGTACTACAAATACCACACAATAAACAAAAAATTGGGCTGTGGGCAAAATTACATGTATTGTGAAAGAGGTCCTTTGTAGTTTTTTAGTGTGGAAGCTCCTACCATCCACATTGAAGTTACACTGTGACACTAAAAGCGATACAGACCCCCTCAGACCATGACAGAGGTGTCATTCAACCTGTTGTAAGGCGATGTACCAACACAATGACTCTAGAATTATTATATTATATATAGTATTGGGAGTGAGATAGTCTCCTTCTCAAACTTCCCCTGGACACTGTCAGCAACATCTCATTCCATCGAGTTCACCGTATGGGACAGAAGCAAGTCAACTCCACCCGACCCTGGCCCATCGTCGTCAAATTCGAACTTTTTTTTTTTTTTTCTTTTCGAGAATTTCCAGATCTGAGGAGGCGAGGTGGCTTGAAGGTGAGAAGAAAGGGAATAAGTCAGGACAGAGGAACCAACAAGAGGAGCCAAGTCAAATAAAAATATAAAAAATAATAAAATAAAAAAAAAAAAAAAAAAAAAAAAAAAATCCTGTGGCAAATAGTACGAACATTTATGAAAAAAAAAAGGGGGGGGGGCATTTTGTTTTGATCATCAGACAACCTCCCTCCTCACATGCTCCCCTGAACATGTGAATGCTATTTGTGGGCTTTAAAGCCTTCAAATAGAAAGAGACAGTTAACATTTTTGGAAGCAGGGAACAGAGGGAGCTTCGGGGATGATTTGCAGGGAAGAGGCCACAGGTTGAATGAGAGGCCATGCCGTCACGATGAGACAAAAGCCTCTTGTGCGGAGGGGCCTTCTGGCAAACTTCAATTAACAGGTGTGAGTACCGGTGTAAGGCAGGGTAGGCCCATTTCAGTCGCCCCCAGACCGTGGGGAGGAGGCCGGGCAATAAGGTCGCCCTGTAGCAATGTCTCCCTCACCGAGAACAACCCCCAGACCTGGTCTGAGGGTATCTGCCCATGTGAGTAGGAGGCCATACCGGTTTAATCGTCTCCTTCTCAACCAGTTTATTGATCATGTGTAATTTGTTGCATACTTCCTCATCATCACTCCTCTGCTCACTCCCTATTATGATCCTAATTTTCATTGTTTAGCATTTTATTTAATAATACATTATATTTATATATCAATACATAATATATATTCATATGTATACATATACACACACATACATACATACATACATATACACATATGCATATATATATGCAATACATATGTATACATACATATGTTGTTTTTTTTTTTCTTCTTCCCCTCCTTTTTAAATCTTATAAAGAGTAGGAGGAGGAGGGGCAGATTACAGGAAGAGCAAAGCAAAACAGCAAAACAGGGGCAGAAAGGCTGTAAAGTAGTGAGTGGAATTAATAAAGTGGTTTAACTAATTTTGATCATAATGATTATTAAAAATAAATAAATAAATAAATAATAGAAAATAAACAGTAAAGAGAATGAATAGGTACTACAAGGAGAAAAAAAAAGAAATCAAATATATATTTATAAATATATACATACATATATACACACATACACACAAAAACATACAGTCAGGTAAACAAGTAAATGCATATATTACCTGATAGTTATTTCATAAGACAACACATCAAAAATACCATTGAACTAGTCTCAGCACCCTGCACTTTTATGGCACTTTTGCTCTGTTGCTTGTCTTGTTGTTATTTGTGTTCCCCCCCCCCCCCCCCCCCCCCCCCACTGTTTGTTTTGTTGTTTGTGTTTTTGTTTGCTCTGCTCTGTCCTGTATTACAGGTCCTGCTGTGCACATCAGACAACGCTCTCAAAGCAGTTAGCACACACACACACACATACACATTCACATAGAATCATTATTCATATCACTCACCTACAATTATTAACCCGTTCAACATGGCCTCAATAACATTTGTAACCTGGAACATCAGAGGTATTGGCTCCCAGACAAAAAGAACTAAAATATTTAATCATCTAAATGATCTAAAAGCAGATATTTGCTTGTTACAGGAAACACACCTCTCTGATTCAGACCATGACAAATTAAAATCAGCACAGTTCTCTCACAGATTCTCAGGCCCGATTAACTCTAAACAAAGAGGTGTATGCATATTGATAAATAAAAAAATCTCATTTGTCCATAACACAACCATTACAGACCCTAAAGGACGTTTTATAGTCATTAATATATCAATTAACAATAGTCCGGTAACAATTGGCAATATCTACGGCCCAAACAGCGATGATCCTTCCGTCTTTTATAACTTCTTTCATTCCTTATCAAATGTTTCCAACTGCCAAGTAAAAATTCACCCGATAATCATTAGTGATCATGCCCCAGTAACACTCAGATGGAATCCTATTAACCAACCCAAACGCATCACTAAATGGCGTTTTAACTCATCGCTTCTTAAAGACCCAGAATTTGACAGCTATCTCAGAAGAGAGTGGGCTTCCTTCCTTGAAACAAATGACTCCCCGGAGACATCACCCACCACTCTGTGGGAAACAGGTAAAGCAGTTCTACGAGGTAAAATCACATCATTCTCTGTCTATAAGAAGAAAAAGGAAAGGGAATATGAAGTGAAACTAGAACAAAAAATAAAGCTACTAGATACGCTGAATGCAAGCAACCCAACAGAAGAAACACAGAAAGAATTAAGAAAATATCAGTTCCAACTGAACGAGATCTTAAATAAGAGAGCCCAGTTTTTAATTCAGAGACTCAGACAAGAAAACCTCCATCATAACAATAAATCTGGTGAATACTTAGCAAGTCTAATTAAACAAAATAAAGAGAGAACAACAATCGCAACGATTAAAGACTCATCAGGGAAGCCTACCAATTCACCACAGGAAATATTTAAAACATTTTACGCCAACCTTTACTCATCTACAAATGAACCAAGACAGGAAGACATAGACTCTTTTCTGAACATCATTGAACTTCCAAAGATTGTTCCAGAACAATCCAAAGCACTAGATTCACCAATAACAGAAACAGAACTTTCTACAGCCCTACACCTCATGCCAAACAACAAAGCACCAGGTCCTGATGGCTTCCCTGCTGAATTCTATAAACACTTCTGGCCTATTCTATCTCCTCTCTTTATGAGAGCAATTGACAAGAACTTAACCAGGAGTTGGACCCAATGCAGGACACAAGGCTCAACAGGTTTCCAAAATCTTGGTTTAATAACAGTCCAAAATGTCGGTACACAGAAAGGCAGTCAAACAAGTAGAGGTATCAAAAATGCTGAGGCTAAGATGAGGTCAGAAAGGACGGAACAGGATCAGAACAGACGAGAGCTAGACTATGAAAAAAGGCTGGAACGTGACACAAGGGTACTAACGAACTGGCAACAAGACAGGGGAAGACACGGGTTTAAATACATGAGGTAATGAGGGTAGATGGGAAACAGCCGGGGAAGCACAATTAGGAATCAGGTGTGACAAAGCCAGACAGGAAGCAAAACCTACAGAGACAAGGAAAGACAGGTGAATTTTCAAAGTAAAACAGGAAGCACAAGACAAGACACCAAAACACAAACACAATACATGTAACTTAACTAAACACAGAAAACAGGATCATGACAGTACCCCCCACTCAAGGGCTGACTCCCGAAGGCCCAGGAGCATCAGGATGAGTAACACGAAACTCTTGGATTAAGGAGGGATCCATGATGAACCTGGAGGAGACCGCTCCTCCCTCCCAGTTCACCAGATACTGCAGTCCACGACCACGGCGACGAGATGACAGAAGCCTTCTGACTGAGAAAACCGGGCCCCTGACCACAAACTTGGGAGGAGGAGGAGGTCTGGACGGAGGGACCAGTGGAGAAACCCTGGCAGGCTTGAGTAGGCTGAAGTGAAAAGTGGGATGAACCCGCATGGATCTAGGGAGCTTGAGCATGACAGTAACAGGACTGATGATTTTAGAAATGGGAAAAGGACCAACGAACCTGGGAGCGAGTTTTCTAGATTCCACCTGAAGAGGCAGATGCTTGGTCAAGAGCCAGACCTGTTGACCAACCGAGTTATTCGATGCTGTAGCCGTCTTCCGATCAGCTGTCGATTTGTAGCGTTCTGACGTCCGTAGTAACATCTGGCGAGCTCGCTCCCAGGTTCTCCTGCAGTGCCTCACCAGGGCCAATGCAGAAGGGATGGGGGAATCAAGAACTAGGGTGGGAAACAGAGATGGTTGGTAGCCATGAACGATATGAAACAGTGACATACCAGTGGACGTGGAAGACAGCAATAACTAAATTAAAATTAAAGTCTAGATTTCCAACACATATGAATACAGCTGAAATTTCACTCATCCAAAAACCTATGAAAGATCCAACCCTTCACTCAAACTATTGTCCAATCTCTTTAATCAATGTAGATATAAAAATCATCAATAAAGCCTTAGCACACAGGATAGAAAAAATAACTCCTTCTATAATCCACCTCGATCAGACCCGCTTTATCAAAGGTAGACAGTCATCCAGTAACACACATAGATTGTTCAACTTAATCCATTACTCATCATTACAACGGGAAGAAACCATCATAGCAACATTAGATGCAGAAAAAGCTTTTGACAGAGTAAACTGGAAAACTCTCTTCACTACTCTAAGAGAGTTTGGCTTCGGGGATTAATTTATTCACTGGATCAAGATTCTGTACACTGCTCCTTCAGCTACTGTCACCACTAACGGACTAACCTCACAAAGTTTCACACTGCACAGGGGGACGAGGCAGGGATGCCCACTCTCTCCGTCGCTATTCACCATCTTTATAGAGCCTTTAGCAGCAGCCATACGCCAGAACATCCACATCAAGAGAATTCAAACATCCCAAATTCAACATAAGATTAGTTTGTATGCTGAAGACATTTTACTGTTTTTACAAGACCCTCAGTCATCTCTGCAGGAAACAGTAAATCTCATTGAATCATTCTCCAAGATTTCAGATTACTCAATAAACTAGAACAAATCCTCTATTCTTCCATTACATAACACCAGATGGGATGTAGCACGTCATATATCACCTATCCCCTTATGTTCAGGCCACATCACATACCTGGGCATTAATATTTCCTCCAGGCTGTCAGAGCTGATCGGACTAAATTTCACCCCTTTGCTTAAAACAACAGACAATGACCTCCAGCGCTGGATGAACTTACCACTATCCATTGTAGGAAGAATAGCAACCATTAAAATGACAGTACTTCCAAAAATAAATTACCTTTTTTCAATGATTCCAATTCATCCAACTCTCACCTGGTTCAAAGCCTTAGATTCAATGTTCACTAAATTTTATTGGAAAAACAAAAAACCAAGGATCAAACTTACAACCCTACAAAAACCAAAATTGCAAGGAGGTCTAGATGCCCCACACATTTATAGATATAGAACAAACAATCTGTGAAAACATAACTATTTCAGACCTCCCATTCCTCAGTCAAACCATCAAGCATCATGCTTGTTTCAATGCAGGAACAATAGCTTCAACACTGACAGCCTGGTGGAAATTCCACAAAATCACAAACTCTAGCCTTGCACCATCCAATTTAACTCCAATCTGGCATAATCCTGATTTTCTAAGTAATAAAAAAAACACTTAACCTGAATGCTTGGGCTGAAAAAGGCATCACACATCTGAAACATATTTTTCACAATAACACCCTGGTCCTATTCCACCACCTGGTCCAGGAGTTTGGCATTGGGAACAATAGCTTCCTACAGTATTTACAAGTTAAAACATCTGTCCAATCCAAGATTAATATTAGAACCACCAATTTGTCTCTTCCTCCATCAACCGAGGACCTTTTCAACATCCTCTCTCCAAACAAACTTCTTTCCAAGGTATATAAAATAATAATACTACAGACTGACAAATCCATAGCATTACCCTCTAATAAATGGGAAGAACTCTCTATTGCTCCTGATGCCGACTTCTGGGCTACAATCTTAAAAAAACATTTATTTTATGACCAAAAACGCAAACCTTCAACTCATACAGTACAAAGTTGTGACGGAGCGGCCCCGTCACTGAGTGCAGATAGAGAGCACACACACACGCTACACGCTACCCACACACACACACACGCTATATGCGACCGGCACACACACGCTACATGAGATATGCTACACCCCACACACCACACGCCAAACTTTTCCTTGCTCCCTTCCAGTCCACCGCAGCGGTCACTTTTGTCACTTGAAATCACCACTCCACAGGTTTAGTAGTTCGTACGAGGGTGCACACTCGGCGTGCTACACACACGTTCATACATACACACTAAACACTCACCACAGACGCTGAGTTGTCCTCCTCGCTGCCCCTGTCAGATGCAGCGTCAGCCAAACAGAGGCGCATCTACTTCCGGGGTTTTAAAGGGCAGTTAGCAGGAAAATGGCCCCCACATGTGTTTGACCTGAATTATGTGTTTTTCTTCAGTAAGGCAGACTGACAAAAACCATTTGAATTGGGGGAAAATGTAATGGGAATATTTCTCATTTAATGAATGGATTTTAAAGGCATTTTTGGTTGTTTATTTAGGAAAGAAATGCTTATTTCATGTTTGCTTATTCTTTTTGTTAACGCCCACTGGGAGGGGCTTATGATTTAAAAGGACAGCCATTTTGGCCGTGTGTGGAGAGTTGGGAGTACAAAGCAGGTACCTGAGAAGCAGAGAACTTTGATTGTGAATATTGTTTTTGATGTCATCCGTGTTGCTGTTTTTTTGCTGATTGTGAGGGTTGCTGAAGAACCCAGAGCAGCCATTGCTGATTTTTGTACATAGCTTTTGTAAATATTTTTTTTCTCTTTTTCTTCTTTGTTCGCTGGCACCTGTATATATATTTTTGACACTGTTGGGAGAATTGGTGAATAAAAACTGTGCAAACGTACCTTTCTGACTACGCCATATATTTTTCCGGGTAGAACCCCGCGACAAAAGTCCTTCACAGAACTCACTACACTGCACAAAAAATGTCTAAAATGGGTTTCAGGACAGAAATATGTCCATATTGAACACAGAACTGTCCTAACACCTATATTCACGCCACCTGGCAATGCACACCCGTTAGACAGTTCTGGAAAAAAGTCACAGTGTCCCTGTCCCTCTTTCTGGAAAGTCACATCCCATTATCTCTGCTTACTTGGTGATGTATTTTCACTTAAGCCTTGTGCATCCCTTTAATAAAGGCACCAAATAAGTCCCTAAGGGTAAAATTTATCAACCAAGAAATACTGCCGTAAAAAAATTATGTATGAATGTATCTTTCCAATTTTATTTTGGAAACATCAGTAACTTTATTTGTCACCACACAAAACAGATATTTATTCTGTTTAAAAATTTTAACCCCTTACATGCCAGTATTGTGGCTTTTAATGACCTTATACCTTACTTTGCTCTCAAAATAAAACATATATAAAGATTTATTTTTAAACAACAAGATTTATTTCAACAATAAATAAACAATTTATCAAGAACAAGCATGTGTGAAGTGCAGTGTAATGGTTTACTTCTCCAAGCACAAAGTGCAGATGTACACGGTGTGGTCTTTGCAAATACTTCTTCCACATTTGGAGCAGCTCCTGGAACACCTGTTTCCACCACGGCAGAGATGGCACCTGGAACTGGATGCTGGAGTGGCTGCATCTTGGCCCTGGGCTTGGTCTGCACCAGAGAAATGCCTTGCCTCTGTTACCATCATGGCTGAACTTGGGGTGTGGGGCACACGTGATCTCTTGGTGATCAGCGGGTCACGGGGCTTGTGCCTAGCTCTTCCAAAAAGAGCCTCCTGTGGAACTTTTTACTCTGGTTCCAGGTCGGCTCTATCTCCAGCCAAAGCACCAAGGCATTCTTTGGAATTTCCCCCTGTGGGACTAATAAAGGATATCTTATCTTATCTTATCTTATCTTATCTTATCTTATAGGCTGACACATCCAAAATGTTGGCAAACAGCACCATGGGCCAGCGCCTTGTCATTCGCCGGCAGCTGTAGGTTCCAACAAGCTGTAAAAAAACCAACAATAAAACAAAAAGAGAGACAAAAAAAATAATTAGGCCAATACATTTTTACATCACATATCATTTATTTTTCATCTAATATAATTGAAATTAGATAAATGCACAAACTAAATAAAGCACAAAAAATATATCAGGCATACACTATATAAAAAAAGAATAAATAACTAAAGAATAAATACCTTATCCAAGTTTTCCTCTGCCTTTGAGACTGAGGCCACCTGGTGTTTTGAGCTGAGCAGAATGTCGTTCTTACTCTGCTTTGGGATATAGCTGACAGCCATGATGGTTTTGGTGAAAGCGAAGCGAGATAACAAGATCTTTCGCTGCCTTGAATTGACGAGCTGCGGGGGTAACTCTGGCTTGTTGTGGCGGATGGTCCCGACCAAGGCCATCTTTCTCTCCCTCAGAAGCTCCGTCACCAGCTCATAAGAGGTAAAAAAATTATCAGTGGTCATGGTGTGTCCACTGAGCCCGTCTGTCAGATCCATCACCACCAGCTTGCCGTGCTGCTTCTCTGGTGGAGCGTGAGGGGCAGCTTTGCCCAAATATGGCTGCATGTTCCAGGCGTACGATGTGGAGACATCACAGAGGTCCCACAACTTCAGACCATATCTGGCAGGTTTGCTCGGCATGTACTGCCTAAAAGCGCAGCGGCCTCTAAAGCTGACCAATTGCTCGCCAACACAAATGTTTTCCCCGAGGTTAAAAGCTAATGGAAGCCGCTTCACCCACCTGCTCCAGATGTCCCGGATGGGAGCCAGCTTGTCTGGGTTACGGGCCTGACGTGCTGGTCGGGTGAGTCGGTCGTCGAAGCGAATGGTGCGGCACAGCAGGTTGAACCTCTTTTCTGACATTGTGGCACGGAAGATGGGTCGTCCTGCTGTTCATTCCACAGGCTGCGGATCGACTCACCCCGCAAGCGGAACACACCAGCCAGGATGAGAAGCCCGACGTAGGCCCTGATTTCAGTGGTATCCACATCCCTCCAGTCATCATGGACACGCTGTCCCTCCAGGTTGGTCATACTCACGATGATCCGGATGGTCTCATCAGTCACAAAAAAATCAAAACTGTTCCCCAGGTTGAATATCCTGGAGATGGCATACTGTGTGTTGCCAGGGCGAGGGGTCCCAGCTGGCTGGTGCGGGACAGTGTCTGCATTAGTGGGGGACCAAGTTATCCCACTCCTAGACTCCCATTCAGGTAAGGGCCACATGCTGTGTCTTCCCTCTCCTCTGGTTGTTCTTCCATATCTGTGCCATCATCTGACCCCAGCACATGCTCCACATCATTCTCTGTATCTCCATCGGAGGGGTCTTCCTCAGAGGGGTCTTCATCAGAGATGTCTTCCACAGGGATGTCTTCCTCAGGGAATTCTTCCTCTTCTCCCAGCCCAAGGACGTTGAGGACTTCTGCAGTGCTGTAGTTTCGTCTGCTCATCTTGATCAGGCAGGATGAAATGAGACCCAAACCAATGGACACATATATAAGTGTTTATCTGCAATGGCACCTGTGTAAACAAAGCCAGACTTTTCCAGCCTGCTGTTTGGGGTCACTGTGGGTAAGCTTTTGAAGTGCCACAAGATGCAAGATGTTTTTATCATTGGACAGAGGGCACTTGTGAACAAGAGTCTGTGAGTAAGTATATGCTGAGGTCAGGCTTTGAACTTGTTACAAAAACTAAAACCCCCCCCCCAACACTTACACACACACCCACACATGCAAACACACACACATATATAAGCCTTAATTATCTCAATAGTCTTACAAGCACTGAAAACTAGATTTTATAATTTTACACTGTAATGACCATAATTTGATGGCTGCATTTTGGCTACTCACATATACAAACATATGCACAAAATTTTGTCTATATACACATGCACACCACACTATGACATCCCTAGAACACAACCAAATCACTTTAGTTCTAAATGTTTACTGAATCGGCTTATAGTGTAAAATAGTATAAGATAAAGGAAATATGCTGTCATGTGCTCTCAGTTGTTGATATACAGTACCTGTGAAAATAGCACTATCTCTTTTGGAGTTAAAACAAACATATTTTGAAGGGATTTCTACACCAAGCAATGAAAATAATACCAGTAATAAAATATCAAACTGCAATGGCAGTGTATTCAAAAACTGTGGTTTGAATGGGAGTCAATCAGGTAAAAAATACCCTTAGGGACTTCCGTGGGGCTTTTTAATTTTTTAAAGTGGAGTAAAGACTTAATTTTTTTTTTCCTGAAATATCAAAAATGCTCAGAATACACATTCTGACCAAATTTGATGCCATTTGCATCAACATAACCAAAGTTATCAACAAAAGAGTGTCCAAACAGGTAAAATTTACCCCCAGGGATGCACAAGGGTTAACTTTAATACAAGCAAAAATAGCCTCCTTCTTGTGGCCTTAGCCATTGCCAAGAAAACGATCCAAGAAAACGATCCTCTTAAACTGGAAATCAAGGAACTCCTTATATTTAACCCAATGGAAAAATCTTCTCTCTATCCCCCTGGAAAACCTAGCTTCCCCTCTCAACAACACTGCAGAGCATCAAGCTCACTGGTCACTTTTTCTTGATTTTTTACACACTGAAAAACAACAAGTACTTAAATCTCATCTCGCCTTTTCTATTTATTTATTTATTTTTTCTGCCTGCCAATACCTTTCACGCACACACACACACACACACATACACACACAATACACAAGCTCTCTCCTCTACTCTTTACAATAGTACAGTTCCCTGGGACCCCAAGACGATGAGTATACTCTGGTGATGGTAGTCGGGGGCATCTTTCCATCTGGGGGGTCCTGTGGTCTTCCCGTGGGGAGCGGCGTCCCAGGGGTGGTCCGCCTGGGTCAGGTCTTCAGTGGGTGTTGGGTTGGTGGCTCTGGTGCTGCGGTCTGCTGGGAGGTGTGTTCCTGGTGGGCGCGCCTGGCCGCTGGGGCCCGTCTGGGTCATCGCCTGCGGGTCCTGGGGCTTGCTGTTTGGGGGGCCATTTGGCACCGCTCCCACGCCCCACTTTGTCCTGGCCAGTCGGGGCCGGCCCTCACTAGCCTAGCCTCTTGATTTGCACCTCACTACTCACACACTGCACTCTTGTATATATTCTCACCTGGGCACACACACAACAATTAGGGTTCTTGGAGTCGGGGGTGGTAAATACCTCATCCCCCCCCCCCTCCAATTTTAACTGCACTACATACACAAACTTGGGGGGTGGGGGGGTGGGGTTGGGGGTGCTGGGGGAGGGTGGTCGCAATCTGGTTTAGGTTGTGACCCCTCTTTGCCCGCCCCTCACCTGCCTCACATGTCCTCTGTTTTTATTGCACCACGACATCCACTTGTCTGGGGCAGACAGAGAGAGGCGGGGTCGGAGGGCTCCCAGCCGACCTGTTTTTCCCCAGTTTTAATGCACCACATCACACTTAGAACTGCACTTAGGCACGGTGAAGGGAAAATGTATCTTTGTCGGGGATCAAAGATACAGAATAACAGGGGGGGACAAGGGGTGGATCACTAGTTTAAGCTTGGTGCGGCTGGTGGGGTCCGGCCCCTTATGGCTGAGACTCTGTGCTGGGAAGCACCTCTCTATCAAGTGGGACGGCGTCGGTGGCTCTCGGGCGCAGCTGGGCTCTGGTGCCTGCTGGTTGGGGCCTGGGGTGGCTCCTGGGGGGCGGGTGCGCCCTGCTGGGTTTCATGTCTTTCGGTGTCCTGTGGTGCGGGATCCATGGGCCTGTCGCTCTCTGGGGACCTCGGTGTGGGTGGCTGTCTGTGGGTTGCTGCTCTGTGCGGGTGGTCCGGGGGCCTCCTTGGTCCTTCGGGCATCAGTCTCCAGTGCTTCTCCTGGCCCTGGCTCCCCTCTGGGGAGGGGCGTTGGCTGGACCTCACCACCGCACATCCTTCCCTATTCCGCCCCACCCAAAACCTTGCTGCGACTGGGACCCGGATCAACATAAGATGGACCGGGGGCCCCCTTCTCCGGGGGGGTTGCCTGGTCCCGGAATCTGGGGGGCTGGGGGCCTCTGGCTTGCTGTGGGGGGATGGAGCAGGCTGGACGTAGGAGGTGGGGGTGGCTTGGGGCCGGGTGGACGGGTGGTTGACGGGTCGGGTGCCGTATGCAGTGGGCGCTGCCTCGGACCCCCTGGTGGTGTCCTTGGTGCCTTCCCGGGAATGGGTTGGTGCCCCTTTGGGTCCTGGGGCTGTTCCTGGGTCCGGTAGCTTTGGGGCCCGTGTGGCGGGTTTCGGGTGCCCTGGTGGCTCGGGTGGTGCCCTCGGCCGTGGTCTCCCTGGGTATGGGCAACTATTTGGGTATTCGGTGATCACCTCACATGCATGCCTGTACAGATACTCAAGCTCCTGTCCAGACTTACCGTAAAGAAGTGATTTGTTCCATCAGAACATGCTGAGTCAGGCATTCTCACACACTTGGATCAGCACAGCACTTGGACTGCTATTTTAAATCAACAGCATTACCTGTCTGTCTTCCTCCCCGTTTGTCTTGTCTCGTCTTATCTGTCACTGTTTCCCCTTCTTTCACACTGTGGTGTAACACAGTCCTCCCCTTCAGCTCACTTCAGGGGTTAATAAAGTTTGATTTGATGGAGTAGCCTACAGGGAGGGCTGGTGATGGTCACTGGTAGCAGTGAATCATACTTACTTATCTCTCACTGCAAAGACAAAAAATGCAGTAGTCTTTTCAATGCCGTCATCTGCCACAGTGCTCAGCCAGAAAGATAATGCAGACAAGGGGGAAAAAAATAATAATAATAATAAATAAATAAAAATAATAATAAAAAACAGTGATATCTCAAAAACTGTAGAAGACAGCAAAAAGCTGAACACATGTAAAAATAGTTGACAGATCAGTGAATCTGTCAAAGCAAGAATGAAGTCTGTAGGTGGAAGTATGCCGAATCTGTACAGCCTGAAAGTTGAAGCACTGTTCAGCAGAACTGCATAAGTCAAGTCTTCCATTCATTTCAATGGGAAAATATCTGCAGAAAATGATTTTTACTGTAAAAACTGTAACAGTTAAACATGTGAAAAATACAAGCGCAAATCACATGAACATGCTGTACTGCTGTTTTTTTTCTGTGAAAATCTGTGCAAATTTGAAAGCTATGAAAGTGCCAAATAGTTGAGGGAATAATAATAATAATTATAATAATAAGAAAGTCGGATAACAATATGTTGAAATGGTGACCCAGCATTTCAACTTAATTATGTATATCATTAAGACTGGTTTAATGGTCCTCTGTTGGCACCAGCCAAGCACAACCATGTGGATTATGAATCATTTTATGCAACTAGAGACAATGTTTGGTTCATTTTGGCCTTAAATACATCAGGCAAGGCCTAAAGAGAGCTGATAAATGATAACAAAGAAGGAAAAGAAGAACTCTATCTGTGAGCTACCTTGGTGGTGGTTTCTGCTCTCTGAGTGCCTCCTAGTTTTATTCTGTATTGGTTACAGTTTTTATGTAGAAGAGAAGCCCAACAGTCTGCCTTTCTGTATGAAGATATCTATATAAAATCATAATATACACAATATGATACATATAATATAAAGTAAATCAAAAAGACTGGTTTAACGGTCCTCTGTTTGCACCGTCCACACACAACACAATCCATGTGGATTATTAAAAATGTTATGCAATTGGAGACACTGTTTGGTTCATTTTGGCCTTAAATACATAAGTCAAGGCCTAAAAAGAGCTGATAAATGAGAACAAAGAAGGAAAAGGAAAACTCATAAAAACACTTTATAGGAGAGCAAAGTGCCAGTTGTCATCTGAGACGTCAAGGATTTTTCAAGTCATGCAATAAAGGTCATTTTAGGCTCTGACATGTTTAACAGGTAAGACTTTACCTGAACTGTAAGGGGACACTGAGTCTGAAGACCTAAGATTGAGTCCTGAAATAGTGCTTTCAGGTAGATTTGGTGAGCATCTATCTAAACCTGCTGAGCTTGAGTAAATGTTTTAAACTCAGCAGAGGGAGATGATCATGAAGACAGTGGACTTGATGAAGGTAGATGATTAACTTCATCTCTCGTAAAGGAAACAGGGAGGAGAGACTCTGAGGCGGTTAAACAGGTTTCAATAAAGCACAATAAAACAATAAAGGTGATCTCAGTCAGAGCTCAGACTCCATTTGAAGTGGACTAACTGAAGCAGAGGGACAAACACTAATCTGAGACAGGGTGAGTATTCATGCAGTCTGAATATTTCTGTGCTGTTTTAATGTCTGGATGATCAGTTCAGTGAAGTGAGTGAATGCTGAGTGATGCTCTTTAAAATGAAACACAGAGACAACGATACAACAGACATGCTGCTCAGTAAGTGTTGGGGTCTTTTCTCTCTCCTTTAATTGTTTTTTTTGTTTTTAGGAAACTCCAGATTAAAAATAAGGCTCTGTATGGTGGCTTTATCACTGTAGCAGACTCCTCTCTCTGTCAGCCATGTTATTTGTGCAGATATATTCAAAGACTGTTTACAGAGTGTACTTATATACACCCTGAAACATCCTCATTAGTCTGTGTTCTCTTTGACATGATCAGGAGTTATACTTTTATGTCATATTTTTATTTTAAAGGCAGTATTTTCCTGAACTCTTGACGTCCTCATGACAAAATAATGTCACTCTTAAAGTGTTCTCACTAAGTGGAGCCTCAGTTCTTCATCTAGAGCGACCAAAGGTCTGTTTTATGGCACTTTAATCCCTACAAGCATGACGGACTTTGCTTCATATCCTTGTAGATACAAGCACTGCTCCATAAATCATGAACACTGTTTAATAATTAACACATGGCTTCAATAGTTCAGGCTTAAACTCAGGGCATGAGCCTCTAGAGGGCTCTCAATCAAAGCAATAACAAAACATGACTGTTAGGTTTGCAGGGAATCATGGGAGTGATTTCCTGCTCCCCTCTTCCATCCCAAAACAACATGACATGTTTAGGTTTGTAGCTTTAATGGATGAAACAGCGTCATGTTACAGTACGAGTCTGCGTCTGCTGTCATCATTTTATATTATTACACCTCACAGACTGAGCCAGCTGATGTTTTCCATTAGCATTAGCTATCAGGGTCAACAAATATTGAACTTAGGGCTGGAAAATTTGGCCTGAAACTAGAATACTTGATTTTTAAACACAAAACTAATTTGCTGATATGAATGGATTTTTAAATCTGGATGTGACAGAAATGACACAAAACAAGTTTAATAAAATGCAAACATGTCACAAAAGAAAACTGAAGTTTCCTCTTGGAGTCAAAGAGCAGCTGTGATGTTGTTATCAGAGGTAAACCATGTGGTCTGGACATGAGGAGGCTTGTCTACATTAATGAGCTCATATTTCACCTTAGCTGGGGTTTGTGCATTTATTTTTAATAACTGTTTGATTATTGGTGCGTTCCATTTACCTCAGAACTCAGATGTATGGACTGGAAATTACGTCACATCCAAGTTAAATGTGACCAGGTACCAGCTCATATCCTCAGGTACCTGAAGATCGTCCCACCTCCAGAACAGATGACCAAAGGGGGCGCTCCCGTGTCATCTCTAACTCACAGCTCATATTTCCTGATATCTGAGACTCAATGGAACGCACCAGTAGTCATGCTAACGTTACAAACGCTAATGTTCAATTGGCCCTCCAGACTTTATTTACTGAGTCCCCCTGATCCAGCTGTATTCTCAGTCAGTCTGAGACGCTCTGTCAGAGCTCCTGTACCTGTAAAAGCTCTCTTCCCTCCATGGGCCCAGTCTGCTCTGATTGGTTGACCAGTCCACTCTGTGGTTATTGGTCAGTTCTTCCTCTTATTTTCATGCTTGATGCCTACAATAAACCCAGAAAAAATCTATTTACTGTTTGTCAGCTCTCTGATTGGCTCACTGATCAACCAATCAGAATCAGAGGACCCCAGTCAGACACTTTTCATGTTGGAGGGGTCAGTTTTGATGCATTGTAGTGAAACTGTTCTCTTCATTTTACTTTAACTCTGAAAATCCCAAAGAAAACTTGTCTTCACTCAAAGGTCAGAGGGAACATTTCTATTTTGACAATATTTGGTGTTCCAGGAATATTCAGAGGAAATAATGAAGCATTTTGTTGATTTGTTTTGGTTAAATCTTTTTATTAGGGAGGAGAACAGGGGAAAAAATACCTATATAAATAAACAGCCTGATCTGTCTTGTGTGCAGCTGTTTTACTTTGATTTAGCCGGTCTAAAGGAAGCGATACAATCATCTTATAAATGTCTGCAGTCCTTTTCTGAGAGCCTCAGCCTCCACATGTGGACAGGCTCAGTCTATTATTCAGGCTAATAGATCAATGCTCTATTATTGAAGGGATTAAATAAATCTACTCATGAGTGGTACACTAACCATGAATGTATTTTTACGCCTCTCCTGCCAAAATACTAATGTATCCACACAAACATGTAAGAGACTCTTAACTTTTCCCTCACAAATCATAAAAAGAAAAATAAAAGCTGTCAGATTTTAAGAATTTTTTTAGGCTTAATGACTCTGTAACCCTGTCCCTGCATAAACAATACCAGGGAAAACATCTACATTTATTGTATTTATTTGCTTTTTAAAAGACAATTAGATCAGATACATGAAGTGTTATTTTCAGGCTATATTATTATAAAAAAAAAAATAAACTTGATAAACTTAAAACTTCATGGATTAAAATTTAGAGTTTAGATAAAGCACCAAAAGCAAGGATGACAATTATGTGTATCTCGTATAATCAAAATGATGCATTATTGCCTAAATGATGAGCTCTATTCCGTATCCAGCACGCTTCTATCTGCATCTATATATCTTTTTCATTTCAGTGAAACTCTAAAATGATGCCTGGTCTCGTGCTCATGTCTGAGTGCAGACCTGCAGGGTTCCCCTCAGAGTAACACTGAAGCCTTACTGAGGTCATGAGAGGTCATTCAAACTTTAGAAAACTGCATTACTGTACATGTATAAGTCAAATCTGTCAGTCTCTACTTTTCCTGCATGCAGCCATGACACCTCCCTCCCCCTTCTCCTTCTCCTTCTCCTCCTCCGTTTTGGGACGTTATAAAGAGGAAATGATATCGTATGGGCTCAAAAGCTGAAGGTCTAAGGAGTTTTACCTCAAACAATGCTTTGGTGTGGGGAGGCAGATCATGACTCAGAGAGATCTCTCTCTCTGAGTCTGTTTCTCTGTGATGAGTCTGTGGGGAAGAGAGAGAGAGAAAGAGAGAGAGTGTGGAACCGGAGATGTTGAACAGAAATTCATTTTCTCACCAGTTGCCCCAAATACAACAAAATTAAAGAACATTTCTTCCCAAAATTTAGTCAGAAAATCCCAGAAGTTTTCACCCTGCCAAAAGAAAAAAATCCTTCTGGGAGAAGAAAAGAGTACAGTAGACCTGGCAGGAAAAATGTTACTGCACGTCACGAAGAAAGATGTTTCAATGCAAAGTGGTTGTATTTTTCATTTTTTTTTCTTTTCTTTGTCTTAAGCATTATTTAGATTAGATTAGATTAGATAAGATTAAATTATATTAGATTATATTCGATTAGATAGTGCTTTATTAATCCTTTTGGAAAATTCCTCAGGGAAATTAGAATTCCAATAGCAGTTACAAAAAATAGATAAAAAGACACATAAAAACTTAGATACAAACAAAAATAAATAAATAATATTACTAATAATAATAGAATAGTATAAAATGAAAAAATAGATAAAATATGGCTATTGGCTGGCGGCTGGCTACCGGCCACTGCTCCGTCCCATCCTCCGTCCCCCGTCACTCCTCCTCCCCCCGAGTGAGGAGCCGCACAGCCCGACGGCCCGAGGGATAAAAGAGTCCCCCAGTCTGCCGACTCAACACCTGGGAAGCAGCAGTCCTGGGCCGAACAGGCTCCTCTGGTCGCCGATGGCCACATGAAGAGGGTGACAGGCATCGTCCAAAATGTCCAGCAGCCTGTCCAGAGCTCTGTCCTCTGCCACCATCACCAGAGAGTCCAGCCTCACATCGACCACAGGTCTCCTCCCCACTGTCGCTGGGATCTGGTGTCAAATCCTAGCTTGTCTATGTGTATTGTATTATTTACCATATATTAATTGACCATATTTTGTAAATGTAACATCTTGCTTTGGCAACATGTTTTGATCCAACATGTCATTCCAATAAAGCTTATTACATTGAAAAATCGAAAAATCGAGAGAAAGCGAGAGAGAGAGAGAGACATGTATCCCCTTTTGTTTTTTTTAAATTACACTTAAATCAAAAATAAACTACAACCATATGAGCTCAAAGCGGGAAACACAAACATTACATAATAACAGGTTTCTGCTCTTCAGAGTGGCCCTCACAGTGTGGAGTCCAAGCAGTAACATCTGTACCAGCACTCACACTTGGGCGTGTATGCACTCTCTCCAGGGGTGTAGAATTGGGTATGATGCTAGGGACACGTCCCTGTCAATATTATGCCACTACCCCATGGTCCCTAAAACAAAACACAAGCATTTTAATGTAGAATCACTCTTTACATTGTCTATCCCATCAGCCATTGCGGCCGCCCACAGCTCGGTGTTTCCCCCGCCTGCCAGCCATATTTTGTTACACAGAGTCCCGCCTCTAACCTAATAATGCTCATCAGTTGGCTTAAGTGTTTCCTGCTATGGTGTGATTGGCCGTCCCCGCTGTCCCTCCATCTGGTACAGGTAGATTCGAGAGGAGCCCGCCAGCTTGTAAAACGCTCCTGGACTCGCCCACTGTTGTGATCGCTTGTTGGCCAGGAGCTCCATCTGCCGCTGTAAGCTGTTAGCATGTTGGGCATTTGTTCTGCCTGGGTCATGTGACGCCATCTTGACAGTGGTTTCATTTATTTAACATTTGTACCTGTGTCTGTGTGTGTGCGTGTGTGCGTATGTATGTGTTTGATAATGAGGCACAGCAAGCATGTTGAAGAAAAGAAAATGGACATAGGAGACTTCTTTAGAAGTCAAATTGTAAGTTACTCAAAGGGTACATAATGTTATAACTAAAAAAAGCTTATATTAATGCCAAAGAGATACACGTTTTGGTCATTTTATTTTTTATCTATGTATTATTTGTTTGTTGAAAGGCAGTAACTGTTTAAAACCAATAATAAAAGTTTGTGTGGAAAAATACAGTGAAACCTCAGATTACAAACATGATGTTATACATTCATATTGTTGGGGAATAAATTATACTTATCATAACTGTGAAACTGTGTTTTTTCCTCAGACTATAACCATACCATCAAAATGTATAACCCTAACCCTAACCCTCGCCCCCCTGTTTTTTTATTTGCTTAAAGTCTGTGTAAGTTTGTGTCTGAGCGCTGCAGTGAATTATCAGGGTAATCCTCTGAGGTGAGTGGAGAGCACTGATGATATATCCTGTGCAACCAGGACGAAACCAGAAAATGGAGACTTGACAGGATGAACAACTGCTGTTAGAGGAGAAGCTAATCTGATTGGTCTGCCTTTGTTGGACCAGAGCTAACTTTGCCCAGCCTCGGCCAGACCTGATACACATACCGGTATATCCATTTATACATATAAATATACATATATATATATAAATATATATATATATATATATATATATATATATATATATATATATATATATATATATATATATATATACACATATATGTGTGTGTGTATATATATATATATATATATATGTGTGTGTGTGTATATATATATATATATATATATATATATATATATATATATATATATATATATATATATATATATATATATAAAATACACATATAATTTATACACATTGTTTTAGTAAATGAACACACCAACTCCATATTAACTTTGGTGACTTTGACGAACGACCCATTGAGCCATAAGCTTTAGATTTGATTGGATGTCGCCTGCTTTGACCCCGGGGACACACCGAACCATGAACGCTGACTTCAAGTTTCTAAATATAGAGGAGCAGGAAGCAGCAGTGAGCAGGGACAGACAAACCTTTGTGTGAAATCGTTAAAGAAGACCCTCCTGCAGGAAGAGTATGTTATTGACGCTCTGCTCTCTGACTCCTTCATCACAGCTGACAGACAGCAGGGGGCGCTCTGCTACAGATCAGACTGAAGAACCAGAGGAGGGAGAAACTTTATCTAAAACCTCTCTGAATAAAGAAGAAGACTAGAGTCTGAGGTGAGATGAAGATCTGCAATCACACTCCAACACCACCACTACACCATCACTACAACACACAGCTCACAGTATCTGATGATGATGATGATGATGTTGTTTCATCAGGATGAAGAGATCAGAGTCTCCTAAGCCCAGCGGTGTGTCCATGAAGAGTGACGACTCTAAAAATCTTCCTCTTGACTTTAAGAAGGACAGGCCCGCTAAGAAAAGGTGAGAATTTAGAAAAATGACCTTTGACCTCCGTGTTTGAGTCACTCAGAGGTGATGATGATGATGATGATGATGATGATGATGATGATGTTTTTTAATCAGGAGGAAGAGATCACCATCTCCTGAGTCCAGCGGTGTGTCCATGAAGAGTGACGACTCTAAAAATCTTCCTCTTGGCTTTAAGAAGAACAGACCTGCTGAGGACAGGTGAGAATTCATAAGAATGACCTTTGACCTCCATGTTTGAGTCACTCAAGATGTTTGTTTTATCAACTTGCTGAGGTCAGGTCAGAGCAGCATAGCATCAGAGCTCCTTTACCCCAAAAACCATCCCAACACTTTAAAACCGCACCATTCTTGCTGATTCATCCTAATGATTGTTAATGCTGAGTCATCCGGTGGTCTTTATTAGTGACTCAGTTTGATAATAATTTATGCTGAGTCATTCTTATGAACCTGAATCCTGAATGCTGTCCTGCTGATGTTTTATGCTTAGTCATCCTGTTAATAAATCAATGCTGGGTCATCCTGATGATGTTTCATGCTAATTAATCCTGATGTTAATTAATGCTGAGTCATGGATCTCTTTAATACATTTTGTTCTAACCTACAGAGATCAGATGGAAACATCTGGACTCCCCAGTGACTCCAAAAAGCCTGAGTCAGAGATGGACTCCAAATTTCTGGTGAGAACATCACACTTTAACAGTGAAGTCCATGATCTACAGGTCTGGTGCTCCACCATGATCCAGATGTTGTCAGTGTTCTGCTCTGTTATATTTAATCTCCACTGTCTTCTGTTCTCCAGCTGCTGGAGGAGAACATCATCATCTTTGTGAAGGACCAGCTGAAGAGAATCCAGAGAGGTTTAGATCCAGATTACCCAGGATGCTCAGAGGGTCAGAGCGAGGACGAGTTGGTTGGTAAAGATGAGGAGCAGAGGAGCATCAGAGAGGCATTTCTGAAGATCACAGTGGGCTTCCTGAGGATGATGAATGATGACGAGCTGGCTGAGCGTATAAGCAACAGTAAGAGCTTTATTCTGAAGGTCAACTATGATGGCGGGGGGGCTTATGACAGGGGTCTGGTCCCTGGACCTAAATGCTGGCTCGTTTACAGCGAATGAGAATTTTCCCTTCATTATAAACCCTCCTATTAGCAGCCAGTCACAGTCATGAACTCATTTTTACCAGCTGCCTTGAATGCATCTCTGAGCCGCACTCTGCCTGAGGTCAGCAGATGCTAATGGTCGATACAGAGTGCAGGTGGCAGGAGGGACGACCGCTTACCAACCAGAGCTAGTCTTGAAGACCACAGCCCCACTCGCCAAAAGTTCAACACAGTAGGGGTCAAAGTTCACAGAGTCACTGAAACCACAGCAGAGCATCATCACAGGAACTGCTGCTTTCCCTGCAGGACAGTTTGGCTGAGGATCAGGGCTCTGAAGGCCATTACATTAATGGTCTTTACTGAGTCTGCGGACAAACATCTGTGTGAGCAGATCCTCTCACACATGAAGAGTACACTCCTCTGAGCTGATCAAACACTCACCAAACTGGCTCCTCAGATGATGATCATTAATTCTAAGTATGGACACATTCTCATGTGCTCTCATTCTTCTGTTTAGAATAATTAATTTTCTTTTCTGAATGATTTCTTTAGTTATAACATGATATTCTATTTATTTTGGAGATTCAAAAAACAAGGCAGCTGGACTGTGTTGAGTTTGTTGGGAAGACGTTTCACTTCTCATCCAAGAAGCTTCTTCAGTTCCAAATGGCTGGTGAAGGAAGCAGATATTTATCTTACTAGAGGAGAAAACAACAACAAAGGAAGGGGAGGAGTTGGAAAAGGACTTATAGAAACCCATCACAGGATGGTTCATCCCCCAAGAGTCGTGACCCTGAATGGGTCATTAACTCCCCCTGTCATGTGAGGTGTTGTGGTCACATGATCCCAGGTGTGAATGTTTGGAGAACTTCCTGGGGAGAGAGCTTAGCACTGCATTGTATGTGGCTGAGAGGTTGTGTCTGAGTCCACCACCTCTGTTAAGAGAAGGTTTCTCCAGTCTGGTGAAGATGGCTTCTTTAACTCCTCTTTCAAACCATCTTTCTTCTTCGCCAACACCTGTACATTGCTGTCCTCAAAAGAGTGTCCCGTGTCCTTTAAGTGAAGGTGGACCACCGAGTCCTGACCTGAGGAGGTGGCTCTCCTGTGTTGAGCCATACGCTTGTGAAGCGGTTGTTTACTACCAACTTCTGGTTCACCTTCACTTAAAGGACACGGGACACTCTTTGAGGACAGTAAAGGTATTAGGTGAGAGAAGAAAGATGGTTTGAAAGAGGAGTTAAAGAAGCCATCTTCACCACACTGGAGAAACCTTCTCTTAACAGAGGTGGTGGACTCAGACACAACGGCTAAATCCCAAATGGCCCCCTAAACACTACCCCTTCACTACTGAGTGTCACTCCAAATGAAGTCACACTCACAGCTGTGGAGGGCACTTTAATTTAAGGGGGAGGGCAGGAATGGGAGGCCCTCTTCACTTCAATGGAAAGTGGCATGGCAACAGAAAGATGCCTCCGTGTGTGGCTGTTACGCTGTGGCACAGATTGCGACTCGCTAGGACAGGAGCTACATTATTCTTCAAATAATTTTAAGTGATTCCACATGTCTTTCAATCCTATTACCATTTGACATTTCCAATCAAAAAATGAATTAATGCTGCCAATTGTGCTCACATTTTGAGGTGCCTGGGCTGCACAATCAAATCAAACGTCAGCATAGAGTAAGATGTGCTTGTTTTGTTTAATCTTTTTAAACCACACTTTTTGTGACTTTCTGTCAGTGTGACAAAGGTGTGGGGAACATTTTGGACACATGTGGCACTAACATTTGTATGTTTTTTCCTCCCCCATTTAGGAGTTGCATTTCCTTCAAAAGACTCACTATTTAAGGGCTGAACAGTCCACTCCCCCTCTGCACTACGTGGTTTGGGATGGCCCTTAATGTGGCGGACCCTCCGCAAGAACGCGCAAACGGAGGGCTAGTGTGTAGGGAGAGTGTGTAGGGGGTGGTTTGGGATTGAGCCAACCTCTTAGCCACATACAATGCAGTGCTAAGCTCTCTCCCAGGAAGTTCTCTAAATGTTCACACCTGGGATCATGTGACCACAACACCTCACATGGCAGGGGGAGCTAACGTCCCACTCAGGGTCACGACTCTTGGGGGATGAACCACCCTGTGATGGGTTTCTATAAGTCCTTTCCCAACTCCTCCCCTTCTTTTGTTGTTGTCTTCCCCTCTCGTAAGATAAATATCTGCTTCCTTCACCAGCCATTTGGAACTGAAGAAGCTTCTTGGATGAGAAGTGAAACGTTTCTCAGAAAAGATGAATACAAGTTTAAGATTATTGATTACAAAACAGGATTAGATTGCAGTCAGATAAATGGGGAATGGGCCAAGTAGAGCAGGTGGGGGAAGACAGGGAAGGCAGACTAGCCTGTGTCCTTTGTCCTACTTGGTTTGTCCAGAGGGCAGAGCAGATTGTCCACTTTGGGTTTCCAGAGGGCAGAGCTGATACAGTTTCCTGAGCTGAGAGAGGATTCAGAAGTCTGTGGGTTTGGTGATTGCGTTGTCCTGAAGAGATGAGGTTGGGTGCAGAAAGCAGAGTGGGGATGAGGCAGGAGCTGAGTCAGGGCATGTATGAGTGAGTCTACGATCTGGCAGCGTGGTGGAGTTGGAGCTCAGTATTTGTAGCAGAGAAGATTGAGCACAGCTGAAGCTGCAGCCCAGCTTCTGCACACCGGGTCCCAATCCTGCAATCAAGCACCCACACAGACTTTGCAGCAGGAGTCAGGCAGAGGGCATGACACTGGATGAATGAGAATCTACACAGACGGATATTCTTCTTGCATTGGCTGACTGAAACACTTCGTCCATTAGGGAGATGATGACATGGTGAATGTGTAGCTGTGCAGATGACTGAGAAGAAGAGAAAGTTTAAGAATGACTGTTTTATAATCTGGTTTCAAACAGAGACATGGATGATTTTGCAAAGACAGTGAAGTTCTTCAGGACTGATATTTGTCTTTGACTAAACTCTGATTCAGTGCTGATTAATAAGATTAGATTTATACTCTGGTGAGAATGTTTCATCAGGATGGAGGTGATGTTGCATGGAGTTCCACTGTTGTTGTTAAACTTATTTATCTTCCTGATATGTCCTGATATGTTGATATAACTCGTTATTTGATGTGTTAATTCAAACATTGATAACAGGTTGGTGTTGTTAAGGTTTTATCGTGTACTGTGTTGGTCCTCTGGCTGCGCTGCACTCCCCTTGACCAGGCTGGCTGCAACTGTGGCTTTGGCATTGAGCTTAGAGCTGGGAGCGTATTTCATACAAGTGTAAGCTGAATGTGCTTCAAGATAAAAACAGGCACAGAAAAGAAAAAAAATAAAGAAAAAAAATACAGTATTACAAAAAATTAAAATAGTGATCAAAATAATAATGAACAAAACCAAACAAACTAACAGCCAAAAGCATGAGAGAAAAGCAGTGTTTTAAGACCCTTCTTAAATGAACTAACTGTTTCCACAGACCTCAGGTTAGCAGGCAGTTTGTTCCACAGTACAGGTCCATAATAACAGAAAGCTCCTTCACCTGCCTTTGTTTTAATCTTAGGTGCAGTCAGGAGGTCCAGACTGGATGATCTCAGAGATCTGACTGGGCTATATGCAGTGAGCAGGTCAGAGAGAGTTACTGTGGTGTCATGCCATTTAAGGCTTTAAATACAAGGAGTAATATTTTAAAATCAATTCTTTGTTGGACAGGAAGCCAGTGAAGATTTTTTAGCACAGGTGACATGTTTTAGTTTTCTTTGTTCCTGTAAGTACTCTGGCATTTTGGATTAACTGAAGTCTGTAGGCTTTTGAAAGCCTGGCATAAAGGGCATTGCAATAATCCAGTCTGCTGGATACAAAGGCATGGACCAGTTTTTCTGACTCAGACTGGGACAGGAAAGACCAAAATTTATTAATGTTTCTCAGATGGTAGAAAGCTGTCTTTGCTACAGAGGTGATATGGTGTTGGAAGTTCAGATTTTTATCAATTACAACGGCAGTATTTCTGATGTACTCGCTGATTTTGAGAGAAAATGTTAATGACAAAGAAATAAATTTTTCTCTCTGTTTTTGGGAACCTACAGTTAAAATTTCAGTTTTATCAGTGTTTAGTTGAAAAAAATGATGAGACAACCAGTGACTTATTTCATTAATGAATTTGATCAGGTTATGTACAAGATCAAGGTTTTTAGAGGAGAGGGAGACGTACAGCTGGGTATCATCTGCATATGAATGATAAGAGATATTGTGCTTTTGTATTATGGTACCAAGGGGGAGCATGTACAGACAGAATAACAGCGGGCAGAGAACTGACCCTTGTGGCATCCATAATCAATATTGAATTTGCTTGATGAGAAATTGCTTACTGAAACAGTGAAAGTTCTTGCTGTGAAGTATGATTGAATCCACTTGAGGACAGGTCCAGATAGGCCAGTGTAATTTTCCAGACGATGTAAAAGGATGTGATGGTCAACAGTATCAAAAGAGGAACTTAAATCTAATAATACTAAAATGGAGAGTTTGTTTGAATCTGTGTTGGTGATGTCAGGGTGCTGTCCAGGATCCAAGCTTCAATGTCATTTGTTGGTTTGTCCTTCAGGATTTCAGGCCCCAGCGTGCCGACAAAAACTCAAGTCCAACCTGAAGCAGAAGTTCCAGACCGTGTTTGAGGGGATCGCTAAAGCAGGAACCTCAACCCTGCTGAACCAGGTCTACACAAAGCTCTACATCACAGAGGGAGAGGCTGGAGGGGTCAGTGAGGAACATGAGGTCAGACAGATGGAGACCAAATCCAGGAGACCGCACAGACCAGAGAAGACCATCAGAGGAGAAGACATCTTTAAAGGACCACCTGGAGATGAAAGACCAATCAGAACAGTGATGACCAAGGGTGTGGCTGGCATTGGTAATACACTCCTCACTCAGAAGTTCACCCTGGACTGGGCTGAAGACAAAGTCCACCAGGACATACAGTTCATGTTTCCATTCACCTTCAGAGAGCTGAATCTGCTGAAGGAGCAGAGGTTCAGCTTGGTGGAGCTTGTTCATCACTTCTTCAGAGAAACCAAAGAAGCAGGAATCTGCAGGTTTGAGGAGTTCAAGGTCTTGTTCATCTTTGATGGTCTGGATGAATGTCGGCCTCCTTTGGACTTCCACCAAACAAGAACCCTGACTGATGTCACAGAGTCCACCTCAGTGGATGTGCTACTGATCAACCTCATCAGAAGGAACCTGCTCCCATCTGCTCGCCTCTGGATAACCACACGCCCTGCAGCAGCCAATCAGATCCCTCCTAGATGTGTTGACATGGTGATGGAGGTCAGAGGTTTTACTGACCAGCAGAAGGAAGAGTACTTCAGGAAACGGTTCAAAGATGAGGAGCAGGCCAACAGAATCATCTCCCACATTAAGAAGTCCAGAAGCCTTCACATCATGTGCCACATCCCGGTCTTCTGCTGGATCACTGCCACAGTCCTTGACCATGAGCTGAAGACCAGAGAAGAAGGAGAGCTGCCCAAGACCCTGACTGAGATGTACATCCACTTCCTGGTGGTTCAGTCCAAACTGAAGAGCATCAAGTATGATGGAGGAGCAGAGACTGATCCTCACTGGAGTCCAGAGAGCAGGAAGATGATCCAGTCTCTGGGTAAACTGGCTTTTGAGCAGCTGCAGAGAGGAAACCTGATCTTCTATGAACCAGACCTGACAGAGTGTGGCATCGATATCAGGGCAGCCTCAGTGTACTCTGGAGTGTTCACACAGATCTTTAAAGAGGAGGGGGGACTGTACCAGGACAAAGTGTTCTGCTTCATCCATGTGAGTGTTCAGGAGTTCCTGGCTGCTCTTCATGTCCATCTGACCTTCATCAGCTCTGGAGTCAATCTGATGACAGAAGAACCATCAACCTCCAACACATCTACAATAACACAGCTGTACCAGAGAGCTGTGGACCAGGCCTTACAGAGTCCAAACGGACACCTGGACTTGTTCCTGCGCTTCCTCCTGGGTCTTTCACTGCAGACCAATCAAAACCTTCTACGAGGTCTGATGACACAAACAGGAAGTAGCTCACAGCCCAATCAGAAAACAGTTAAGTACATTAAGTCAAAGATCAGTGAGGACGTGTCTGCAGAGGAGAGCATCAATCTGTTCCACTGTCTGAATGAACTGAATGATCGTTCTCTGGTGGAGGAGATCCAACAGGCCCTGAGATCAGGACGTCTCTCCACAGATAGACTGTCTCCTGCTCAGTGGTCTGCTCTGGTCTTCATCTTACTGTCATCAGAGGAGGACCTGGATGAGTTTGACCTGAAGAAATACTCTGCTTCAGAAGAGGCTCTTCTGAGGCTGCTGCCAGTGGTCAAAGCCTCCAGCAAAGTTCTGTAGGTGCACCTACCTGCACAGGTTACATCAGATATCTGTATCTTTACAGTAATGATAATTTACTGGTTGTTCTTTCTGATCTTCTGATTTCTTATCTCAGGCTGAGTGGATGTAAACTGTCAGAGAGAAGCTGTGAAGCTCTGTCCTCAGTCCTCAGCTCACAGTCCTCTGGTCTGAGAGAGCTGGACCTGAGTAACAACGACCTGCAGGATTCAGGAGTAACATGGCTGACCACTGGACTGAAGAGTCCACACTGCAGACTGGAGACTCTCAGGTGAGAATAAAAATGTTGACTCCTCCAGTCTCCCTGATGGTCAAAGATCTGAGTGGGGACAGCCAGCCTGAGGGTGGATAAGGTTCCTCCCAAAACTCTGCAGGAAACGACCAACATGTAGCACACGCTAACTTTAAAGGTCAACACTGAACATAAACCTGTAACTAACATAAGACAAATTGGGATAAATTCTAATGCAGAAGAAACCAAACTTGGAAGGAAGGAAGAAAAACAACTGATAACAATATTTAATAAAAGTCACAAGACTGAAATTGAATTCACCAAAATATCTGTATTAAAAAATAAAGAAAACAAAATAAATAAATCATTTTTCAAACAACCACAACAAAAAGGATTTGGTAATATTCCTGACTGTAATTCAATTGTTTTCAGTCATTTAAATTCAGAATAATTTCTAATTCAGTTCAGAATCATAATCTGTTCAATAAAAAATAATTATTTTGTTTATCATTAAGTCCTTTAAGGAAAGAAGAAAACAACAGGTCTAGGTCTCCTGCTGCGCTTGTAGATGATGATGGGCTAATAAGAAACAGGTGATGATGATGATGATGATAATCAGGTTTGTCTTTAGCTCACCTCAACGGTTGAGAAGGAAAAAAAAAACCTGACTTGTGTGGCAAAGTGTTTTTTTGTTGTAGAAATAGATAACTACCAACAGCGCCACCCAGGGACGTACACCCCAGGAAGTAAATAGAATCAGATCTAGACCAAAGTCTATATCAAGGGCACACAGGTAAGTACTGAGGAGGCGAGAGACGTGGTTCCAAATTATAATGATTTTGTTTTAATTAATTAAAGAAAAAACAGCAATGGAAGAACTGAAGCTGAAAGGGAAAATGAATTGTTAAAGCAATGAAAAACCCAACTAAGAAAGTGAATTAAAATTGTTCTTTAACATAACAAGTGTCTTTAGAAGGGCCTGGAATAAATTGATAACAAAACAAATCAAACCCAGAGAGTTCACTTAAAGACATGACATAACTAAAGGGGGGCAAAAACAGCATCCACTGGTTGTTCTTTCTGATCTTCTGATTTCTTTTCTCAGGCTGAGTGGATGTAAACTATCAGAGAGAAGCTGTGAAGCTCTGTCCTCAGTCCTCAGCTCACAGTCCTCTGGTCTGAGAGAGCTGGACCTGAGTAACAACGACCTGCAGGATTCAGGAGTAACATGGCTGACTGCTGGACTGAAGAGTCCACACTGCAGACTGGAGACTCTCAGGTGAGAATAAAAATGTTGACTCCTCCAGTCTCCCTGATGGTCAAAGATCTGAGGGGGCACAGCCAGCCCGAGGGTGGATCAGGTTCCTCCCAAAACTCTGCAGGAAACGACCAACATGTAGCACACGCTAACTTTAAAGGTCAACACTTAACATAAACCTGTAACTAACATAAGACAAATTGGGATAAATTCTAATTCAGAAGAAACTAAACTCGGAAGTAGGGAATAAAATCAACTCATGCAGTATTTAATAAAAGTCACAAGACTGAAATTGAATTTACCAAAATATCTGTATTAAAAAATAAAGAAAACAGAATAAATAAATCATTTTTCAAACAACCACAACAAAAATGATTTGGTAATATTCCTGACTGTAATTCAATTGTTTTCAGTCATATTTTTTTTTTTTAAGCAATATATTTATTATGTTTTGTAACAAGACAAATAACAATGATACAATTGACAAAATATACATTAAACCAAACACAGTCCCCCCAAATAAAATAAGAATTAAAATAAATAAATAAATAAATAAATAAATAAATTCACAACACACAACTCAGCAACAACTCAGCACCATTTTCCAAGTTAATTTGCTTTGTAATGTCTGAGAAACTCAATTAAAGGTAACCATATTTCTTGAAAGTCTCTCCCCTTTCCCCTGACAATATATGTAAGTCATTCCAATACAATGCATGATGCCATCTCCTTCACCCACATATGCACTGAGGGCACATCTGTTTTCCTCCAGTATAAAGATATCAACCTCCTGGCCTGAAGTAGTCCAAAGTCCATGAGTTTCAGTTGTCTTGAGGTAAAAGTGCAGTTCTCTGGGTGTATACCCAACACACACATCCTTGCTTGAAAAGGCACACTTGCTCCAGCGATCTTGGATAAAGTTTGTATGACTGACTTCCAGTCGTCCTGTAATCTTGGACAGTCCCAGACACAATGAAACAAAGTACCCCTTCCTTTTAAACATTTACTACAGGTATCTGGAGTGTTGGGTGACCAGCGATTCGATTTGACTGGGGTAATATAAATTCTCATCAACCATTTATTTATGTATGAATTTCATCCTTGTGTTAATTGATTGTTTTTGAGCTCTTAAACATGCCGCTTCCCACTCTGCTTCATGTATATCCTCTTGGAGGTCAGATCTCCAGGCATCCAGCCTGTCAATGGTGTTTTCCTTATCATGTGCTAATAGGGCTGTATAAAATAAAGAGATCTGACTTCTCCCCTCTAGATTTTGGAGTATAAGATTCTCTAAATAAGATAATGGTGGCTGAGATACAATATGTTTATGTTTTGACATTATAAAATGTTTTACTTGTAAATATTTAAAGAAATGCTTCTTCGGAATGTCATATGTTTGACACAATTGATCAAATGTAAGAAGTTTACCATCCTTATAAAGGTCTGCCACCTTCTGTACACCTTTATGGGCCCAGATTTTAAAACCACCATCTGCTCTTCCTGCCTTGAAGCATGCATTGCCCCATATCGGGGATAAGCAGGAGATGGGAGGAGCATCTCCAATATGCTGATGTGCCCTATACCAAATATCAATAGTGTTTTTTATAAAAGGGTTCTTGGTCATTTTTTTCAAGTTTTTTGGATTTGTAGAATACAAATACAGCTTTAATGGAAGGTTTGGTACTGATGCTTGTTCAATAGTCACCCAGGCTGGGGGTGTCTCAGTTGAAAAGTAAAACATAGCTGAGCGTAACTGTGCAGCCCAGTAGTACCATTTCAAGTTCGGGAGTTGTAGCCCCCCTCTTTCGTATGGCAGGTACAGTAAGCGAAGTCTCAGCCTGGATTTTTTGTTGTTCCAAATGAATGTGTTAAAAATACTGT
Source organism: Cetoscarus ocellatus (assembly GCA_037902135.1). Lineage (NCBI taxonomy): Eukaryota > Metazoa > Chordata > Actinopteri > Labriformes > Labridae > Cetoscarus > Cetoscarus ocellatus. The sequence goes on from JBAMNC010001288.1 coordinate 239,346, forward strand.
TTAGTTCATCAAAAAGTGACTTTGGAGGAGGAAGAGGGAGTGACTGAAAGAGGTATAAGAATTTCGGTAGTATGTTCATTTTTATCATGTTTATTCGGCCAATCATTGTTACAGGCATTATCATCCATCTATCTAGAGTCTCCTTCACGTCACTGATCAAAGGGCCATAATTTGTTGTTACTATGGTTTTAATGTCTGGGGTAATTTTATTCCAAGATACATAAATCCTTCTTTTGCATTAATAAATGGGGTTTGTATGGTAGGTTTTTCTCTTTCATTCTTATTCAAAAATAGTATGGAAGATTTTGAATCATTTATATTATAGCCAGAAAAACGCCCAAATAATTCAATTTGTTGCATTAGGTTTGGTATGCTAGTAGACAAGAAAACTATCAAATCATCATTGTACAGAGCCAGTCAATGTTCTTGGATACCAGACAAGTCTGTTAGCGCTCTTATTGTCATAGTCAAGGGCTCGATAGCCAGTATGAATAACATAGGCGATAATGGGAATCCCTGACGTGTAGAGCGTTCTAATGTCATTGGTTTCGAAACTGTTATTTGTAGAACACTGGCCGCGGGTCTTGTGTACAGAATTTGAATCCATCTAAGAAAATAATTTCCAAATCCAAATCTCGGTAGAACATTAAATATATATGGCCACTCCATTCTATCGAATGCCTGACGAGCATCCAATGATAATAAAGCTGTATCTTCAGTGTCAAATTTTTCATTTATTATATTGAGAACTCTTTGAATATTATGAAACCCTTGGCGTTTTGGTACAAAGCCATTTTGATCATTATGAATCAAGTTTGAAATATGGGGGTCTAATCTTCTTGCTAAGACTTTACAAAGTATTTTATTGTTAACCCCCATCAGACTTATTGGTCTAAATGAGGAGCATTCTACAGGTGGTTTTCCAGGTTTTAAAATCAGTGTAATCATTGCCTGTCTCAGCGTGGGTGGGAGAGACCCATTTTGAAATGCTTCATCATACATATTACAGAGTGGAATTATTAATTTTTCTTGGAAAATTTTATAAAATTCGATCGGAAACCCGTCTGGCCCAGGGGCCTTACCACTGTTAATACTTTTAATGGCTAGTGATATCTCTTCAATAGTTAGACTCTTGATTAATTCTTTTTTTGTGTCTTCCGTTAGAGTCGGGAATTGAAGTTGACCTTGGAGTGTGTCCCGTTCCTCTGAAACTTGAGGACATTCTGATTTGTACAGATTTTGATAGAACTCTCTAAAATTATCATTGATTTCAGATGGATCTACTGTTAAATTCCCAGAAGAGGTCATTATACTGTTAATCGCTCTATCACTCTGCATTTTCAAAATTCTCCATGCCAAGAGCTTTCCAGCTTTCTCTCCTTGATCATAATAAGATTGCTTTAGCCACATAAGACTTCTTGCAGCTGCATCTGAAGACAATTTATTATTTTCAGTTCTCAAACGCAAAAGATCATTTTGTTTTATTGGGTCATCTCGGGTGTTTAAGTCTAACTCTAAAGATTTAATCTGTTTGTCCAATGTTTCCATCTGTTTCTTGTGTTCTCTGTTCTTTGTGCTTGTAAAACTGAGAATTTCACCTATAATGTGTGCTTTGAATCCCTCCCACCTTATCGAGGCACATGTTTGATCAGCAATTAACTCAAAGTAATGATCTATTTTCTCCTCTATGAATTTAACAAAGTCTGGATTCTGTAGCCATCTTACTTGAAACCGCCAATTAGGGGGGTTATGGCCAAGTTTCTCTTTGTGAATATTCAGTGAAATAGCTGCATGATCACTGATCACTGTGCTATCATACTGGCATTTTGTGATCTTTGATAAGAGTTGTCTTGAGACAAGAAAATAATCTATACGAGAGCGGGATATATGTATACCAGATTGACATGACAATTCTATTTTGCCAGGATTCTGCTCCCTCCACACTTCCACCAAGTTAATATCCGATATATATTGATTTATTAACTGTCTGGTTTTAACTTTATATATGTCTGAACCTGTTGAACGATCTAAAGTTGGGTTTAAAGTACAGTTAAAGTCTCCTCCAAGTATATAAAGTCCCCGCGGAGCAGATATTGTAAGAAACAGTTCTTCAAAGAATTTAGGATTATTTTCATTTGGGCCGTATATACTCACTAAGTTTAATGTAAGGGAAAGGATGTTACCCTGAGCAATTACATACCTACCAGAGGGGTCCTGGATTGTTTTAATCATTTGAAATGGTATAGTTCTATGGATCAGAATCAGAACCCCTCTGGCATAATTATTGTATGATGCATGTATAACTTGGCCAGACCATCTATTCTTTACAAATTTTATATCGGAAACTGTCAGGTGTGTTTCTTGAAGGAAGATCATTTTAGATTTAAGATGTTTGATCCTGTTTATAACCTGTTTAAGTTTGATCAGTTTCTTGAGTCCCCTGACATTCCAACTTGTTATTTTTATATCAGAGATATTCTGCATATTTACTTGTTCCATAAGTGGTATTTTTGTTCTGTAATGTGAAAGTAGTAGGATGCATTATTGATGCTGAGTTAACACAAAGTACATGAAAGTTCTTAAAAAGAAAAAGGAAATATAAATTATAAAACAAACAAAAAAAAATCCACCCTGACATTGACACATAGCACTCAAGGTCCCCCTCCCTTACTCAGAACAGTGAACTGGGGCTTGTGCTAATCCACTCTACAAGGGGAGTAGCTGAACTATAAGAACCCAACTTCAAAAGCAGCAGTGGTGTCCGTTAACCACGCATTTACCATATTCAAAAACATAATGAACCATACACACAGTAAACCGATCAGATTAACCATTAGGTTACCTGGCAGCAGGTGTCTCTTATAGGTGTCCATTCTGGCATATAAAGAGCCATTTTTGAAAGAATAAAGGCTTCACCAAAGTGAATCATATCAATGCCAAAAAAAGAGAAAAACGTACACATTTATAATTTTATGAGAGCATTATGAAAAATACTTCTCAAGACAAAATCTACTTAACTGCCGGGAAAATAATAAAACAAATGGATAAATAAAGAAAAGACACAGGTTACGTGATTCATCTTGTAGATCTATATGTTTTATATAGTCAAGAAAGTCAATTCCAACTGAATCTGTGTTTCAAAAAAGTGAGCCGTTTAGTCCGTTTACCGTCAGTCCTCTCCGGTGTGTCTGCGATGGAAATCCTCTGCCTCTGTAGGTGATGAGAACAGTCGTATCTTCCCGTTGTGGAGGATCCTCATCTTACAAGGATTATACTGAAATCCACGGAACATTCCCTTTTCGGTGAAGACTTTCCTGACAGCGTTAAACTCGGCTCGTTGCCGGACGGTCTCGGCTGAAAGATCCGGGCCAAAGAAGAGCTTGTTTCCATTGTGCACAGTGTTGCGCTGCTTTGTGGAGCGGAAGACAAACTCCCGGTCTTGGAAATTCAGGAACCGGATAAGGACTGCTCTGTCCTGGTTTGGTTTTGGAGGTGCAAGGGTACGGTGAGCCCTCTCTATAATGAAGGATCTATCGGTCTCCAGCCAGCGCGGCAGCATCTCCTGCATAAACTCCAGCAGCGGCCGCTGGCCCTCTGCGCCCTCCCGGAGGCCAAACAGACGCAGGTTCTTCCTTTGGCCCCGGTTCTCCAGGTCATCGGTCTTGGTCTCCAGGTAAGCTATTCGCTTCACGGCCTTGTTAAGATCCGCGATGTTCCTCTCCAGCTGCTCCTCTGCCGACATGATTCTGTGCTCAGCTTCCTCCAGTCGCGTTGCATTGGCGGCAACATTTTGCTTTACCTCCGTTATGCTGTTCTCCAAAGCAGCCACCGACTTAGCCATTTCACCCATGTGGTTGTTCATACCGTCCAGCTTGGTTCCGAATCCACTGAACTCCGAACGAAGTGACCGAAGTTCAGCTAAAACCGCGGTGAGATCGGTCATGTTGCTAGTGCTAGCGGCCCCTCTCGTCGTCTGAATCTGTTGGAGACCTACCGGTTTTAGCAGGTTTTTGAGAGCCGCGTTTCCGGGTGAAAATATCACAGTCCTTAATTGTATGAGTTTTTGACATTTTCTTAGTCCAGTTGGTATAACAAATGTATGATTATCACGGGTTTTTAATGCTGGTTACACGGAGCATCCACTTCATGTTGCCATCTTGGTTCGTGGCTCCATAGCGCCCCCTGTTTTCAGTCATTTAAATTCAGAATCATTTCTAATTCAGTTTAGAATCATAATCTGTTCAATAAAAAATAATGGTTTTGTTTATCATTGATAAGTCCTTTAAAGAAAGAAGAAATCAAAAGGTCCAGATCTCTTACCTCGCTGGTAGATGATGATGGATTGACTGGGCACAGGTGCTGATGAGATGATGATGATGGGGTTTGTCTTCAGCTCACCTAAATGGTTGAGAAGAAAAGAAACCCCGGCCTGTATAAAAGACCATAAATATAAGATATGTGATCTTTATTATTACTTTGCTTTTTCTTAAAATGCTCTCAAATGATTGCTTCACTCTGTATATCTGACTGATAGTTGCATAAGAAAACATACAATCATAGTTCACCCAATTTTTTATGTTTTTACAAGTCATTATGTGTTGTGCGGGTCTGCTGGGAATGTCTGGCAGAGTCTCTCGTCAGAAGGAGCTTCAACTCCCACCTGGAGAGCTTCGAGCATGTCCCAGGGAGGTGGAGGACATTGAGTCCGAATGGGCCTTGTTCGCCTCCATTGTTGAGGCGGCCGATTGGAGCTGTGGCT